>VMDR010010646.1:0-30306 GCA_007922815.1 Macrotus californicus | reverse complement strand
AGACCGTCGTAAGATTTTCACACTGCACACCGAACCTCCCACACGGCTGCACACAACTCTGGAGCAGAAACTGAAACTGCCTCCAGTGACGGAGCAGGATGACACGGTGTCCACGTCACTGGTGACTCAGCACCGGCGCTGCAATGTCAAGACCGCTATGACGATGGCCACGTCAACAAGATAGCAAGGACATGGCAAAAATGCCACCGATGTCATTCTCATACTAGAAACAATTCACCCCGACATCCAAGGTGCAGCCTGCAAGACGCTGTTGTTAAAGTATTTCACACGAATTTACTGAGTTTCTGGCAATTCTAAGAGAGAATTTTTTTATCTAGTGAAAGTATTTTTTTAACTGGCAGGTATAAATTTAACTTTCATCAATTAATCACAGTTTAAAAGATTGAGAAGTTGAATTTTAAAGGAATTCTAGGGAGAATCACTTTATAAACCACAGGCTTCTGATATTTTAAAAAACACTCATGATTTGTACAAAGTCTTTCTTATTGCTCAGTGGGCTCGAATCAGCAGGCACCTGTGTTTCTATCAGGTGGACCCCTTTGTGCATATGAGGAAGGGTTAACGTGCTTCCTCAGAAATAGACTCCGCCTCACCGCTCCAGGTTCCCCACCCTCCCCTTAGTTCGTGGGGCCACTGCTTCTCTGGCTGAACCGAAAAAGGGTTATAATAAAAGATTACTATAAAGTGCGATTCGTCCGTTCACCGCCTCACAGACCACGGTGCAAGCACAATGCAGAAAAACCGACTGGGCGTTCACCTTTGAGATTTTCCGTTGCAACGAAGCAGCACAGAGCGTGACTAACACGCAGTCTCACAGACCAGACCAATGCCTGTGCGTGCAGATTCCTCATCGAAAGAATCAGCAGGATATCTGGCTAAGCAAAATAGATAAATCTGCTTTAAAACATCTAGTTTTCAGAGCACATCTACTCCCAGCCCTCCTTTGTATCTGAGTTCCCTGGGAGACCTTTACTATCGGGACATTTTAGTTTGAAAATAGAGTGTGCAGTGATAATTGTTTCTTGGGTTTAAAAGTAATAAAAGAAAGCCAGAAGCAAGAAAGCTAAATATAACGAGTGAGTAACAGACCTGAGTGGGTGATTCCCGTTCTCCCTCTGCTCTGGTTCCAGCAGAGGACTGACTGGGTGCCAGCAGCCTGTATGTAGGGAGCACAGAACTGAACCCTCCCCACCCCAGGTGACTACACCAGTGGATCCCTAACTGTTGATGCATCGGATCCCTAACGATGGAAACCTAACTAGTGATGAATCTCTATCTGTGGTACATCCTTATCTATGATGAACACCTAACTAGTGATGGATCCCTAACTGATGATGAATCTCTATCTATAATGGATCCCTATCTGTGACGGGAGCCTAACTAGTGATGGATCCCTAAGCAGTGATAAATCCCTACCTAATTCAGAATAGGCCAAAGTCTTCGGAATTCTGGAATCTGGTCTCAGAGACTCTCATCACTGAAACTGAGCAGCTCTAACACCATGAGTGGTTTTAGTCCTGGAGGTGGTCACATAGGACTGTGTGCTCAGGTCCTAGACCGAAGCCAGTGGACACAGAAAAGCAGCTGACAAGAGGGGGGGAAAGTTGCTGCAAGTGACCAGAGAGTCAAAGATGGAGACAGAGAGCCAGAGATGAGCCAGATGGAGAAAGACATTCCAGAGGGTCTAACAGAGTTCCAGCCCCCGGTCCTTTGTAGACAGGGAGATTCTAATGTGAAATTCCTGCCGGAACCCTAGAATCAGTATCTTTTTAGTTGGTAGAGTGTTTCTTACTTGCTATCAAAAGAACCTTAGTTATTGAAGGCACAGTCCCAACACACAAAAACAATTAAGCATGCTCATATGGCCAGAGGAATGGAATGCACAGTGCATCAGGTAACCTCCTTTTCCCTCAGACCCTGAGTATGTGGGAAGGGTTCGCCGGGATGGCTGCTCCGCCGGCGAGCACATCCTCCTGCGCAGCTGGGAGCTCCCCGGCGCTCCTGCTTGTCCGCAGCACGGCGGACCGGAGGGGCTGGCTCCGGGGAGGAGCAGAGTTCCCAGGATCCTCAAGCTGGGACTCGAAATACAGTATTTTATATAATTATGTCGTGCACTTTTTCTAAGTACAGAAAAAATATCTGAAGAGATAGGCAGAGATATGGAGACACAAAGACAAATAGATATGCATATAAAACAGGCCTTTTGCACTGTGTATGGCCCAGGTACCAAATCCCATTTTCCAGCACTATTTCTACAGACAAGTGCATTGTGAGGTGCATACAACAGGCTTCGTTCAAGATCAAAGATGAGAAACATGCTCCCTAAATGTCTTAGCCTCAATAATGCTTTAGTCTGGTGTCTTTCACTTAGGAACTATGTGACATACTACAAAGAGCCCAAGTTTAAGAAGAAAATTTCAGTTTCACCACTAATTCTGTTAACTTAGGAAAGTTACTTAACTGTTCTGAACCTCACGGTAACATCCGCTAAGCAGATTTTTATGAGGACTACAAAATTAATAAGTACATGAAAGCCACGCATAATGCCTGGCACTTTAGAGAGACTGAACAGTGCCCCTTTTTTCTCAGCCTTCATCTTCCCAGGCCTTACTGCGAACCCTTCCCGTCCATCTCCACGTCACAGCCCTCTACCCGGACAACTTCAGATGCTCCAAAATGCGCCTCCTCAGCTTCGGAAGCTAAACTGCATCTCAGAATCAGACTCACTCGGATTTACCCCCTTGATACGGACCCTACCACCAGCCGGCCAAGGAACGGAGCTGCCACTCTCTGAGGCAGGGCCTGAGTCCCAGGATCGCCCATCCTAACAGGCATCTCCAGAACTAATGATTTAGTGATTTTTTTCTCCACTTGACTCCTGGGATGTTCCTTTCCTTCTAAGGGCTTTTTGAGTTGTTCTGGGCTGGTCCATTTTTTATCCCAAATCTAAGGACTCTTGATTCATTCCCAGAAACACCACCCTCGTGTAAGGTCAGGTGTGTCAGCAGCTTCCAGAAGCTTTGTACAATGACTCATTCTCCACGTAAACTCTGGCAGAATTACATGGTCGGCCCACTGAGGCAGGGACGGAGTCCCTATGGGACTACATCCTTAATTAGACATGCCGAGGACTTTTTTAAAGACAATCCATTCGTAATTCAGACTCCATCAATATTTTCTTTGACAGAAACATCAAGAGAGAGGCTGTGCCTCCTTATAATATTCAAGGCCAGAGACGTTGAACAAGTTACGTTAATGGTCTCCGACACTTTTTAGCTATGTGACCCGAGGCAGCTATGCAGTCTTCCTGAGACTCGACTTCGCTGTCTGTGACCTGGTTACACAGCACAGGCAGCCCTTGCTTTGCACAGGTCTCAGGTGTCTGCATCTCAGTCACCACATCTTAGTTAGCGACATCATCCCCCCAAGAACAGGGCTCAAACACCAGTTACTGTGCTCTACAATCACGAGTGATTACGTAAAGGACAAGCTTCAGGACTAGCTCTTCAGTCCACGAGTCACTACATGAGTGGCAGAAGCGTGTCATGACACATGACCAATCACATCACTTCTTTCAAAGCTCGCGCATCTGCTCATTCAGACACAGACAGCAAGTTGTATAGCTGTGTCGCCCCTTTGTCTCCCAGTGATAAACCCACTTGACAGCTTATAAGAATGGGTACTCACAGAAGGGTACTGGCCAAAACAAGGATGGGCTATGATGTTTTTATATTTTTCTAAGACTTCCCATAAAATGTCTTTAGTCTGCAGATGTCCTAGAAATGACTGACTTTTTCTATCTACTTATTTTCCCTAATTAATAGGACATTTTATCATAAATACCTTTAAAATTGAACATGCAACATATTTCATTTTCCCTCTCCTGCCTACAAGGTAGCAGCTGCTTTGGTCATTCCTATTAATGGGATTCCCACTATATAAATTTGTTTTCTGCTCCATTATCTGAACTATTTATTGAGTTATATGGGGGTTCCAGGTGAATTCCAGAACTACCTCACAGAGGAAAAACAAATCTATCATTCTGGTATTAAGTTATATTTCACTTACTCAGTTTATGCCAAAATACAGATAATTGGTAGAAGAGGGTAATTTAAATGGGTTACCAAAGAGTCACTCAGAAATCAGTCTCCCAGGCATAGATTTATGCGCAGAGGGAAAAACAGGCATTCGGTTCTTGATTTATACCAGTCATTCGTAAAAGTCCTCAACAGATCAGGGCCATAAATCTGCTCTCTGTAAAACTGTGAGTCATTGCCGCAGGGACCACACAGGCCTGCCTCCCAAGATCACGCAGAAGCTGATGGGGAGGGAGCAGGTGAGTTTTTGTTCAGTAGCTCCCACAACTTCTCTGCCACCTGCCGAAAAGCTGACAAATTTATAACTGTCAAGAATGGAAAAACAAAGACCTCCAGACTTAAATACTTTTCTGTATAGAGAATATGATAACTACATTAATTAATAAATACGTGATTTAGCCAGAAATGGCTTTAATCAGCTGTAGCTACTTCAAAAAAGGAAACACACTTTGCTATCTTAAATATTTCAGGTTTTATTTTTCTAAGAATGTTTGGTTTTGCAGGGAAACTCCTAGAAAACTAAACCAAACTAAACTGCACATCAACTACACTATCAGCAAAAAAGAAAGTGATTAAATTTGGGCGCAGTAAGATTCATAAATGAGACATCCTCGCCAATCTCCCGGTTTTTTCCTTCCCACAATAATACTAAAGTCACGGCCTTTCATTAGAAGGAAAAAATTTCCTGAAATAATCCATGTAGTTCATAAATCCCTTACACTTGAGGGCAGTGTAAGTAGGCTAATGTTTCAGGACGTGATTTCAGAGAAAAGATTTACCTAAATATAGATACTCTAAAACGACAGCAAGTAACTACACTGAGCTACCCTGGTTAGCACACATCTGAATATAAAATAATGCATCTTTTTACAACTCTGTTCAAAATGAACTATAAAATAGCATTCCTAAAATTAAATTAATACACATTTGTCAAGAACCAGTTGTTTATTGCTCAGAATGTATAGGGAGAAAAACAGTAATAGTTTTATTTATTTCACTCTCTATATTACTCTATATTATTTACGGAGAATATAACATTAGAAAAAGTGCTACAAGATTGAATTGTAATTTTTCATCACAAAGAAATTGACAGTGTCTGTCTGATCTTCTGGTTTACAGTTCTGCCAAAGGAGTTTTCCTAATCCATTCGATGTCAAAACCAGAACTACGTTCAGTTTAAATCTCTGAGCTCCATCTTACAGTGCTAGCTAGAAACATACTTCCTTTATGTTTGGGGTTCTCTGTATGGGAAATAACAATGAAAAAGTACAAAAAACAGTGGGTTCCATGATTAAAAGACAATTCCAGGGCTTACCGACTGACTTTCCATTCCTGCTTTTATATTCTCAACTGTCTCCAAAAATCCATCACAGAAAACCATAAAAACCTGCTTATCTCAAGAAACTCTCCCTGCTGAAGACTCAGTCTGCCCTGCTCTGCACTCTCTTTGCCAATCTGCCCAGAAGTTCATTGTTCTCTTGACAGGAATCCCAAAAATTAACTGCATATTTTCCTCTTCCTAAGACAGAAAACTCAGGTCATAATTCCTTAATAAAAATTTTACCCTTCTCTACCATCTGACATAAACCGAGCCAACTATATTGACCATAATTTTTTAAAATGTAAATTATTGGAATTGTTTGCACTTAAATTTTCTTAGGGAAGGACGGTAGCTCTCACCAACCAATTTGTTCGCTGCCCTTTATACGCTGGGTGTCCAATAATGTCCTTCGACTCCTATTGATTATGGTCGCTCCCCAGACTTTTCAATTTAAGTGTAAAGGAGAAATAGTAAAAAAGGACTTTAAATTTAATTTATCTCTAATATTAATGAATGCTTATTAAACTCTAGCAGGTACAGAAAATTGGCCTGCCCATGAATATCCCTGATAATATTCAGGGTAAAATGAGAAAAATAAGGTACTTAGCATAAAACTTTGAAATATTTAATAAATGCTATTTTTATGATTACTTTTTAAAATCAGATCAATTGTTTCTGGCATTTTCCCCTGGAACTGACACTCTATCATATTTGTATCACTTCCCACATCAAAATATCTTCACTGTAACCCCCACCTTTCATCTCCTGGTCTGGATTTTGCCAGAGTAAATTTTTCAATCAATTAATTAGAAATGCATGTGAACTCAAGAGCTATAAAAATTGACTTTTGTCGATAAAAGAAAAGACTATTGTTATTAAGAATTTCTCATGCACTGACTGAATCCACTTAGCTTCACAATCTAGTAACAATTATTTAGATTCAAGTTCCACTGGTTACATATTAGTTCTTTCTTTTTTTTAAAGATTTCTATTTGTTTTATTTTTAGACAGAGGGGAAGAGAGGGAGAAAGAGAGGTAGAGAAACATCAATGCGTGGCTGCCTCTCACACATCCGCTACTGGGGACCTGGTCCACAACCCAGGCATGTGCCCTGACTGGGAATCGAACCAGTGACCCTTGGTTCACAGGGTGGTGCTCAATCCACTGAGCCATACCAGCCAGGGCTTATACTAGTTCTTTCCTATTATAGTGTATGGGGTTTTCAGCCTTGATTTAGCCACTGCCTTTAATATAGTGGTTTGTTTTGTTTTGTTTTGTTCCTGAAAGGATTCATGTTAAAGCAATGGCATGTCTGCATGGCAGTTTGGCTGGGTATAGAATTGTTGGGTCTGATTTTCTTCCACCTAAAGCTAACATGTTTTCTTCCGGACAGATAACTGTAGAGTTTTCTCTCTGTTTTGAAGTTCAGGAATCTCATGACAGATATAACAACGTATCTCATTACACGCTTTCCATCTTTGCCACCGTTGGTGATCAGCCCTCGCGCCTTGGGCTCACCACTTGGTATGAGCACCGCCCAGTCTGCTCTTCGACTCCTGCATTCAGCAGCTGCTTCACACATCCAAGAACTCGTTCCCACACCCAGACTATGTCCCTTTGGTATCAGTCTCTTCCTATTTTACAAATTGAGTGCATGACAAATGTCATTAAAAATTTAATTTTGGCCCTGCCAGGTGACTCGGTCAGTCAGAGTGTCATCCCATACACCAAAAGGTTGCAGGTTCGATCCCTAGTCAATGTACATACGAGAGGCAGCCAATCGATGTTTCTCCCTCACAACGTTTCTCTCCCTCCCCCCACCTCTCTAAAACCAATGAACACATCCTCAGGTGGGGATTTAAAGAAATTACCTGGCTCAGTTTAAATGCTATTCCCATAGTACCCAGGGTGGACCTACACTAAAACCTGGACTATCTAGTTTTTATTCAGGCTAGTCATAAAAAAACCAGGGAAGCTCCGTGGAAGTGAGGAAGCAGCACTTAGATTCACAAGGGAGATTCAGTCACTCTTAGGGATCTTAAGTTGACTGAACTGACAGATTCGCTCAAGAACTTCGCCCAATTTCCAAAAGAGTCTCAAGTACCCAGAAATCAGGAAGAAAAGACACAGCTCCTGGAGCAGGTCTTGCATTGGAGGTTGAGAGCAGGCTCCCATAAACCCACAGTGCTTTAACGCTACCTTTAAATTGTGAGAGGGGAGTTACGTCTTTTGTTAAAACACCCATCGTCAAGGCCACAAGAACGCCCCAACCAAAAATTAATGGAAAGCTACCTCATTGTCTAGATGTGTTTTTTAATTTGGGCACTTACACCATGTAGAAAATGTCCATTTCTATTTATTTCACGTCACAATATAATCAGTTTACTTATGATACCTCAATACTGAAAATTAACTACACTTTACACACCTAAACCAATCATTTTTAAAACTATTCATAAAATAATTAGGTCAAAAGTTTATTAGAAAGTAGTGAAAAATATTAAAATGCAATTTTAAAATCTTTGGTAATTGTGAACATCACAATTATTCAGTGACCAACAACAAACTTAACATTGAAATAACTAAAGGTAAATGTGTAAAGAAGGAAATTTGTTGTCAAAAAAAACACAGATAAAAGGTTTTAATTTATTCTTTCTCCTTTGGACTAACACTTAAGCAACAATGCTATAAAAAGTCCAAGAATTATGATTGAAAAAGAATTATTCTTGAGATGTGGTATATTTCTCCATAAAGATTCTCTTGATGTTCAAATGAATGAGACAACATTCAGTTTCTCAGAAAAAAAAAATACCATGACTTACCAGAATTCTACTTCTTATTGAGCCACGTATCCAGGTCTGTAAAAGACAAACTATATCACAAAATTAGGTAAAACCTCCCTACCTCTTCCTCAAAAGATTAGCCAGGCTATTAAGAGTTGTGATGAATGCCCTGGCTGATGTGGCTCAGTGGACTGAGTGCCAACCTGCAAACCAAAGGGTCGCTGATTTGATTCTCAGTCTGGGCACGTGCCTCATTTGCAGGCCAGGTCCCCAAGAGGGGACACGAGAGGCAACCACACATTGATGTTTCTCTCCCTCTCCTTCTCTCTCCTTTCCCCTCTCTCTAAAAATCAATAAAATCTTTTCAAAAGTTGTGATGAAGGAGACACACAGACCTATAAAATGCGCAGGAAAAGTTCATTAACACCTAACTACTTAAGCCTATCTTCTACATTCAGTAAAATGATTACTGCTCTGAAGGAAAAATTAATGAGAAAGGAAAAAATGCAAAAAGATCAGAAAGGTGCTGAAGCCATCTGAGCTGTAAAGTCTTCCCTGCTGCTGGCAATCTATCGCACTGTGCAAAATAAATGCTACTTCATCTAACCTTTAAAAATCTTTTAGGTTAAACAATATTTTCAAATTCACCAAGCCAAAAAAATAATGAGAAAATTTTAATGCTAATATGAAATACTGTTAATACTGTTATAATATTATTACTAACACTTTCGAATGTAAAGGCGAGCAAATTGAATGCTGAATAGCATTTTATTCTTGCTTTCACTCCAGGGCATTTCTCTTTGTGCAACAGCGATGGAAGGCTCTCCATTCGCCGGTGACAAAGAGTCTGAGTGCCAGAGAAACACTTCAGAAATCGAGTTCTTTGGTGGCACGTTCACAACCACAGGGCCTGGATCCATTTCTCATCGTTATCTACTTCTGAGTCACTGGTACGTCTCTAACAGCTTTGCATATTTTCCAATTTTCTTATTTATCTTTGCTTTTCCACATTTTGCCCTTTTGATTGTGGAACTTCTGGGCAGGGATTAAGACCAGGCCACATTGAGCTTAGTTTTGTTCTTTGGAGAAAGCTGTTAATTCTCTTTTAATAGCGTGGTGCATTTTGTGAACACTGGGATCTTTAGTACTTCGCGATACACAGGTATTTATCAACTTAAAAACAGGTTATGTTCCAAGTGTTTGTGTAAATCAGGTGGGGGAACTAGGAACCTATTTTCCCATACACTCGACTTTGTGAAGGGTGACCAAGGTTCTTTAGCAGCATTCAAAAACTGACAGAGTCCAGCATGAAGCTCCTATTACAAAGGAATTCCACAGAGCCGACTGGTGTCCAGTGTCCAGAGACCCTGGCAAGGTCCCGCAGAGTGGCTCCCCTGCAGAGCCACCCTGGTGGGAGACAGCAGCAGCCCCTGCATCGGCATTTCCCTAGACACCCTGGAGGTGAAGAGGAGACGGGTGCACTAGTGCCAGAGGTGAGGTCACCAACGGGTGGGATGTCGGAGTCACAGAAGGAATGGCGGTCAATCCTGGCACTGACTTGATGATCAAGGGCCCGCAGAGATGTGGGACAGTCGGTAATTAAGAGCATGGATACCACCTGGGTTCTAATGCTAGTTCCGCCAGCCCAGCAAGTTACTTAAGCTCTCAGCTTCCGTGTCCTGATCTGTGGAGAAGGGAACAAGGGCCGCTCCTTCACAGGTTGCTTGGGAAGACTGAATGAGTTAATGTATGTGAAGTGCTCAAAAGAGTCAACTCCCCACGGTGCTGTGTGCAACTGCTGCTACTATGACCTTCCATATGCAGAGCAAATCAGGACTAAGCCCAGTACCGCTCATGGATGTCCCCAGGACACCTGCCACCACACTCTGGAAGGTGTTCACAACAAAGGTCTTCACAAGGCCACTTCTATTATACAGGGTGGGGCAAAAGTAGGTTTACAGTTGTTCATATGGAAAATAATGCACTAGTTAGTAAATAATACAAGAATAAACTGTTTTGCGTACTTGCAACTGTAAACCTACTTTTGCCCCACCCTGTATAAGCAAAAGAAATGAAAACACACATCCACACAAAAACCTGTACATGAATGTTCACAGCAGCAATGTCCATAATGGCCAAAAGGTAGAAACAATCCAAATGTCCATCCACTGGCGAATGAATAGATAAAATGTGCTATATCCATACAATGGAATATTGCTCGGTGATACAACAAAAAGAATCCTGACATCCACTGCTACATGATGAACCTTGGAATCTTTACGGGAGTTTGAAAAGGCCAGTCACAAAACGTCACATCCTGTGTGATTCCATTTACAAGAAATATGTGGAACAGGCAAACTCATAGACACAAAGAGAAGATCAAAGGTCGCCAGGGGCTGGTAGGGGGAAGAATGGAGAGTAATTTCTGGTCGGTAGGGGATTTCTTTCTAAAAGTGATGAAAGCATTCTGAATCAGGTAGTGGCAATGTTTGCATAACCTTGTGACCATGCTACAGATCACTGGACTACATTTCTAATGGTGAATTTTATAGTATATGAAGTATATCCCCCCAAAAGTTCTAACCTATAAACTTCCCCAGAATACAGACTGTGCCTCACACACGTTTATGTTCCTGAAAACACCGTGCACACAGTAGGTTCTCACACGCGCGGCATCACTCTCATGGACAGCAGGCGTCTCCTCGGAGCAGATTCATTGGAAACTTCATCTCTAGACTATCCCTTTAGTGAGATGACACGTGATTCTCACTGGACAGAGGCCATCCTACCACAAATTAAGGGAGTTTCCAGGTTCTGGATGTTCCTACTATGCCATCTTGCAATAGATGATGAAGAAAACTGTCAAATACAGACCACCAGGAAGCTCAGGCGGGGTGGGTCACAGGTCTGAAACTACGATTTATGCACTGTCCAGGGTCCTGAATTTGGCACCATAATCCTCCGACCTACCACCCACACGTACACACAGTCTGAACTGCAGAAAAGCCTGGTTTTATTATATAAAAGATATTATACCTAACGGCAATTTACCTAGTCTGTCTTCCATTTTGGTTAAGTTTGAAATAATACACTAATTGTTACGTTGTGTCAGACAAATTGTTTGTAAACTTTATCAGTATGAAGCGCCATGGAGAGTTCACTCAGTCCCTAAAGCCCCTTCGTTAAGGACGTGCTATCCTAGGCAATGGGCTCACATCTGGTGAACAAAGCTCGGCACCTGCCAAGCCCTCACAGACACTCCATGAGTTAAACACCAGAGGTCACAGTCTGTTGCTCTCAAGTTATAATCAAGTCGGCTCACAATGTTTTAATTGTAAGAGAGCAAATACAAAGAACACAGGAAAAATGAGAAAAGTCTATATGAATAAAAGAAGCCCCTGCATTAAAGGAAGCTCTCCCAGGTTCACATCACACGTTCATCATTTCACGGCCGTGCACCAACTGCATTCGGCTTTGCTGAGAAGCACCGCAGGTGCATGATAGCTGAGTTTTGCAACTGGATCTCTAATTATCTGACAAGTGTCAGACACTGCTTGCTAGCAGAATATTCGATTGATAAAATGTATGAGTTAGGAAAGGTGGGGGATCAAAAGAATAACTCTAAGCTCCAAATTTTAGCTCCTGATTCATCTATATCATCAGATCATATGTTTCTGCTTATCACTGCACTGACAGTCAATTGTTTTAGCTGCAAGGGAAAATATATTTAATCTGTTAACAGCAAAGAGCGACTCAGACTGCCTTTTCTCAGTCTCCTCCTTGATCTCCATGCAGCACTTGACAACGTCAGCCAACAGGTACTTTTGGCAGCCCCTGGTCCCTGAATGCAGAGGGTGCATGATCTGCCCTCTACCCTCTCATCCTCCCTCACTGCTTTGCTCCGTATGGATCTCCTTTCCCCGCTTTGTTCTCCCCAGCAGCTCTCCGATGCCAAACCTCATCCGCATCTCCCTGTCAGATTTCTCTCTCACAATGACAGCTGTTATTAAAAAGCTCTCCTTACAGTGTTTTGAGAGGCCGTTGCCCATTTGATACTCCAACAAGGTTCTGTGCACTAGGTATTTGTCCTTTATCTTTGCTCTACCAGGGGTGCCCAGACTCCGGTCCATGGGCCACATGTGGCTTAGCATGGCTATGAATGCAGCCCAACACAAAAAAGTAAATTTACTTAAAATGATTGCGTGTCACAACGTATTTAATATGTGGCCCAAAACAACTCTTCTTCTTCCAATGTGGCCCAAAGACGCCAAAAGGTTGGACACCCCTGCACGCCATACAGCCTCCGCTGAAGATGTCATTTCACAATGAAAGGAGAGAGACGTGTGGAGTTATGAGCATGGTGTGATCTGGGTGCAAACTCTGACTCTTGCCCTTACTGATCATGTGAGCTTGGGCAGAAGAAGTTATGTTGCTTGAGCCACAGCTTTCTCTTCTATAAAGTATGTAAAATACCTCTTCCCAAAGAAATGTTACATTAAACTGTGGTGATAACATTTAAATACTTAGATACTGTTAAGTATCACTTAGATGCTGTTAAGCACTTCATACATATGGACTCACTTAATCTTCACAAAAATCCTACTGTTATGTCCCTTTCACAGAAGTGGAAACTAAAGCACAGACATCATGTTTATAAAGCCCTTTTCACAGTAGCTGGTAGGCATTCCATAAACAGTGGCTGTTCTCATGAACACCTCTGTGCTGAGACTCTCAAATATGTATCCCATCAAATACACACGTGTAGCTCCACTCACTTCAACTCTGATACGGGATTCCCACCTGATGTCTCACCAACACAAACGTGAGAATGTCAAGAACCACGCTCCACATCTCACCCCCCTGCACCCCACCAACACAAAGCGTGGTTCTCCTCTCGACCTCTTTCCCTGGGTCGGCAGTCACTAGCCTCCTGCGGCCGCCTTCAGCCCAGCTCCGGTCTGGATTCCTCCCACCTGCACTCCTTTTATCTCCATCTCCACCACCTTAGCCCCTGTCCCACCCAAGGGCTGGATTCTGGAGCCACACAAACTACACTAAATACATGCTGCTGGAATAATTCCGGATTGTACAGTTTGATGAGAACAGGCAGCGGCAACACCTCAGAGCCCACCCACAAAGGACATCTGAAAGGCAATAGAGGGAAAAGAGGCAGGACAAGACCCGCTGACTGTGCAGGCTTCCCAGGTGACAGACGCAGGAGCGACTATGTGATCAGGATATAATCTGGGCTCAGAGGGCCCAAGTGAATTATTCGAATGGTCTCAAAAGCACCCAAAACAAAAATGTAATGACATCTTAAGTGAGACCATCATAAGGGAAAGGTGGGGCGAAGGATACAAAGACTGGAGAAATCTCAGCTGGCAAAGGAGTGGAAAAACACCAACCCAAACTGAGTAAAAGGGCCCGTGGTAATCAGAAGCACAAGTGTCAGTTTGTATTATCTGGTATTGCTTTTATGTCACGAGAAAGAAAGCCAGCTCATATCTCAAGGGTGGAGAGGGAAGAAGCTACCCACAGCAATGCCGTGCTTGTGCTTCCATTTCAGCGGGCCTGACGGGCCAGCGCTGTGTGCCTCGGACTGGCAATGGGGCTGAGGGGACCACTCAAACTCATTAACCAGAAGGTTTTAAAACACAATGGGAACAGTACATCGGCACTGCTTAATTATTTCAGAACTGGAAACTGCTAAATAAATATTGCAAACCCTTTAGTAAATAAAGGACAGTGCCATTCTGTAATGCATTATTATTGTTGTTAGAGAATACAGCTGAGCATGCAAAAGCAATGAAGTTTAAGAGCAGAACTTAAAATAGATATTAAAATAAAATTTGCCGTATGTAAGAGCGATCTATGGTGCTGTCCAACACCTCAGACGTAAACAGTTCGTTCAAGCACAGGGCAGGTCACTAAGTTTATACAAACAGGTGTTTGAAAAGAATGATCAACAAACAAGAAGCAAAGAGCAATTGGCTAAGACTTCCTTGAACAGGAAGATAAGAGATACTCAATTATGTGAAATATTATTTTTCAGTAAACTGTCAAATGGCATACTGGATGGAATTTGGTTGAAACTTCCTTTAGAAATAATAACCAGAGCATAAATTTTTTTAAATAATCAGTGCAGCCAATGTTATAACTAAAGACTGAAGACTGTTAAGTAATATTATAAAGCAGAGGAAAGGAAACATTCCAGTTACCAAGTAGACTTCTCTGAGCCAAAAGAAGAGAATGAGCCACGGCGTTCTCCAGGCCAGGCCAGCCCAGTGGCCTTTCCCTGAGCCTTCGGAAGTTCTATCTGTGCCCCGGCCCCAGCCATACCCTTCTCCCAACACCCAGGCATCTGCGGAGAACAGGACGACACCTGCCTCCTTCCCCGGAGTCTGGGGCTGTGCCTGGCCCGTGGTGGTCACGCAGTAAGCTGCAGTTAAAGAATTTGTTTACAAGTCTGTCTCTGCCACAAAAGGGGGACCTCCTTGAAGGGAGGGACCAATTCCTATTTATCCTTGCACACCCAAGGCCTAGAACAGTGCCTGACATGTAATATGCAACAAGAATGTTTGCCAAATTAAGAATCGTTTTCAGTTTATAGTCCCTATCTTGGGATCTTATAATATAGTTAAATATTAGGATATATGTCACTCACATAAAGCTGGTTTCTTGAAACCTAGATCTGATTTATTTAATGACAGCTGGCTGCCCAGCGTTACAAACTGAGATAAACAATTTCTGAATGTAAACATACTGCCACTATGCTTATTTTTCTTTCACGTATTTTTCTTTTATTCAAGTCTTTTAATTGCGGGTATTTCAGCAGGTTGCTGAAACCAGTCAACTTTAGCACTGGTCACAAAAAATACCACTTAGCAGGATGCAAAATCCGTGGAACCTGGCCCTGTGCAAGAGGGCTCACGGAAGCTTTGCTTTTAGTTGGCCATTGAAAGAAGCTTTTGGTTATGGCTGTCAGCAAAGATTCTACTGTTTGAAAATTCCTGTTGTGATCTATGAAACTGTAACAGAAAGTCCCAGGAAGCCCAGGGAATTCCGAGTAGGTTGTGAACTGACAGGGAACAGAGGCCACCTCCCGAGGACATCTTTCACCCTGACCACCGTCAGCGCGGACCGGTACTCCCTGCCTGTGTGTCGTGCGTGGGTCTTTGTTTCTGACCCTCCATGGGGTGAGCGAGCCTTCTGGGGTGAAAGGATAATCTCGGTCCTTTCCTCCGGGATTCCTGCTCCCCGTGGCAACCAATTCTCTGTGCCTCACCCACTCTGTAGCTTGCTCGATAATGTCCACAAACAAAAATGTAAAAATCAGATACAGAGTAGGTGCTTTCTGCGTTTGTTCTAGCATAAAAGTGGACTTTCACATTACAAATGGGCTGTCCGTGTGTTTTGGAGGAACGGAAACTCCATTTTCAGTTACCATTCTAAATTCACTTTACGTGTATATCAATGTTCATATACATGCACACCTACCGATTTCTTTATGCATGTGTGTTCATATATGGACATCACATGTAGCTTCTCGATCATTTAAAAATGATCAGAAATTAGTGTCTGCCCCTAAATACTCCTTCTTCTGAAACACATCCAAAAACTAGGGTTGGTTTATCCTCACTTGCTGCCCTAGTATGGGTGGTGAAGCTAGGTGTCTTCAGGTTCATGTCTCATTCAACCTGCAAAACAATCTGTAGGGTAAGAAACCAAAACTCAGGTCAGTAAACTAGCCCAAAGTTGAAGAAGGAGAGGCAAGATTCGAACAAGGTCTGTCTTACTCCAGAATATCTGATCTTGAAAGTAGCATTCCAAGGGAGTGCAGTAGGGGACGAAAAATAATCCAGCAAGTTTCCCCTAGATACAAATCATCATCCACAGAGAGAGAAATAATTGTGCTACGTCAGTACAAATCTGAGTTATTTATATCGTCTGGGCTATCAGAAACGCTGTCCCACAGATGGTAGGTAGGTAGGTAGGTAGGTAGAAGCTAAGAAGATTGATAGACAGACAGACAGAAAAAAGAGACAGATTTTTTAAGCCAAGTGTCCGATTTAATACACAAGTCCAAATTCAATGCCAAGAGAAGCTAAGTGAGAAGGTAATTGACTGAGTTTATATTTCAATGCAACAGCTAAATGAGGACAAAAAATTACTTAGATTAACTACTTGACTAACTTGTTCTGGAGTTTGGTTAGAAAATTAAAGATACAAAACTATACTGAGGAAGAAGACAATGAAATAACATCAAGAATACTAGTACTAACTCTCTGACGGGGTCAGTTACCCAGCCACTTGACTCTGCTCTCTCAACCCTGTCCGCATTGCTATCAATAAAACAAGCTTTCTTATAGGCCTATCCAATGATGTCACTCTTCTCCCCAAAACCCTTCTCTGTCTGTCTATGACCCCAGCATGAGTTCAACTGAAAAGCTTTCAAAGGCAAACGGCAGGTGAAACAGTCCAGTATGAGACTCAAGGGAGGCAGCGAGTGTGAGGAACGGAAGGAGCATACAACGGGTAAACGTGTCCGGACACTCTATGTTCAGGGCAAGCATTACAGCCAGCCGTCAGTCCAGTGGCAACTTGTTCCCAGCTTGTGTAACCACAGGGTAACACCGAGCAGCAGAGCCGGCAGCCGGGCTCTGGACTTTTGGATGTGGTATGCCCAAGTTTTACTCCAAATTACTCTGCCCACCTTTCAAGCTCAGATAATAGCAGAGCACTCACAGAGCCATCAAAATAAGAGCCACCCTTATTTTTTTATTTTATTTCTCAATTACAGTTTACACTCAATATTATTTTATATCAGTTTCAGGTATACACATGGTACTTAGATAATCATACACTTTCACAGAGTGGCCCCCCCGATGTTTCAAGGACCCGCGCGGCACTGTACACAGTCGTGACAGCACCATTGACCACACTCTCTGTGCTGCGCTTCACATCCCGTGGCGATTTTGTGACTACTGATTTGTTCTTAGTGCCCCCCCAGCAACCATCAGTCCATTCTCTGCATCTATGAGTCTGTTACTATTGTGTTTGTTCATTTATTTTGTTCTTTAGATTCCAATATAAGTGAAATCATATGGTATTTGTATTTCTCTGACATTTCATTTAGCATAATACCCGCTAGGTCCATACACGCGGTGTGAGCATCCATAGCTGAGTGAATATAAAAGCTGTAGGATACAGCCTCCGTAACAATGAGAACATGGAGACTTGCTAATGTCAAAGGTTGCTTGTAGATAGGCCATGATCAAACCTCTGCCAAGTAATTCAATTTTCTGGATCCAACTTTTTTGTTTGGTATCTTTCTACGTAAACACAATTCCCCTCTTACAAGAGGCTTATTTGAATATTTTCATTTACTTAATACCAACACAGAAACCTGTATCCTGTTACACACAGTACAGAACACAGAATTAACAAGTTACATTATTTTAAACTTCATGCCTTTGAAAACACTCCAAAATAGCTTTTACATCTTCATCCAGTCAAAGCGTGTTTATTAACTCACCAATTACAGCAGCATTTAGGAGGGTCCCGCACTGCACCGCTGGGCAGAATGGAGCCGTCTGCCAAGGCGTCGAGTTGTTTCGGCTCCGAAGTAACTGGCCTCGGTCATGTACGAACTGACAGAATCAACTGGCGTTCAGCCCAGAGAAGCTTTCAAAACCAGTTCAGAAATATTTAGTATTTTAAAACATTTCAAATTCCTTTCCACTGAGCATTTCTGTACCCCCAAAATAATGTCAAGCCTAAGGGCAGACTAATATATTGTCCAGGCAAACAAAGTCAATAGACTCCAACAATAATGAAGCTATCTATTCTCCGTTACCTGAGATAGAAAGATAGGTAGATAGAGATGTACTACACATACCTATATAAAACATTATATTGCTTTATTGCAACTTGGAACATGCTACTCCAGTACTCAGGCGTGCAGTAACCACGCCAGCACCCAGACGGCCATGTGGCACCCCACCCTCGGAGGGAGCACGTAAGGGAGCAATCAGAATGGAAACAGACAAGAGTAACAGACGATTTTAATAGACAGCAACCACTGGGCTATTTTACAACAAAAGCTGATGTGCAATCAAGCCCCCTTTCTCATCCCACTTGTGTTCTCTTCACTCTTTAGTCAGATAGCTCGTATCGTCTGTTATTTTCTTTATAAGTACAAAAAAAATTTGTTTGCCTGAGTCATCACGCTTCTACCTAGACCACTGCTCAAGTGAGGACCAAACCATCTGTTTTTCATTGGCATGTCGGAGTCGGCAGCAAAACGCAAACAGAAAACACTGTCAAACAGTCACAACATGAAAACAACCTGAGATGAACAGTAACAGCAACAATTTTTCCCGTTTTAATTTCCAAACATTTGAAAGAAACAATCATTCGTTACTTTTAGGGGGAATATAGTGAAACAAAAAAAAAAATCACAAAACTTTAGACTAAAGGAATCTTAGCAATCCCCTAGTGAGTAAGCTAATGACAAACAGAGGTGTAGGAGGGCCAGTTTATCTCATTTACAATAAACCACGGTGTACATTAATTCATGTCTATCAATCAGAAGCCATCGCATTTACATAAGAGCAAAATAAGTTTTATAGGCCTCCACACAGAGTTATAATAGAATCTATTGTAGAGTTTAGAAAAAAGTTTATATTAACTAATAGACTCAGTAATGTTAAAACAAACACATTGGTTTCTATTTTTAACCTATCCAAATAGTGGAGGGAAAATTGCAATCAAGAAGAAAAACAACACTGTGATTTATTTAAACAGCTCAAAATGTCACCATAAAATGGCCCACATGAATAAAAAAGAAACTACTTCAAGTGATTTGCCTCTCACAACGCACACTCTTATTTCACAGGGAAAATTTAATTGTGTCTTGCGTATGACCTTTAGAGCATCATTGTCACAGCTTGATGATAACATCCAAATAATTTCAATAAAACATCTACCACAGATGGGAAGTAATAAAACCATAATAGAAATACTCAAACTTTATAACAGTATCTAGGAGAAATTTCTGTTCCAAAACCTAGTCTTTGCCTCTTCAGAAACGAACATTGTGCTTCCAAGTGAACTTCTTGGGAAGACTCGAAGGAAGCCACTGAAGCACTTGTCCCGTTGCCCTCTGGCCAGCTGAACGTCACCCATCCTGTGCGTCTAGCCATCCCTTGGCCTCCATCAAAGGTTTCCCTAAGAACTGCAATTAGATCTCACACATGTCCCCTGCAAACCCTACTGAGTGCAAGACACTAAGCCACATGGAGCTGCCCCTGCTTTAAGGTTTTTCCTTTTTGCATTTATTTCCTGCATATTATTTCCTGTAAATGACACCACTTTGCCGTTATTATTTGCATAAGAGCCTTACCACTGCAAGCCAGACTGAATTCCCTGAAGGCAGGACTCAGTTTTCTGCCCCTTTTCTATGCCCCACAATAGCTAGCACAAGGTGTGCACACAGCAGGAGCTTTGTCCTGCTGAGTGACAAAGGCAGTAAAGATAGCCCCGCGAATATGAGAGGGTGAACGTGAACTCCCAGGAAGAGCCACACACTTGCCTCCACACCCGGACAGGTTAAATACCAGTGAAACCTAGCGGCTATGCATCCATACAAATACCGTCTGCTCTCATTTGGGCCAATATTTAAATGCTATTTTACATTTTAAACATTAGAAACACTAAGGGGTAGTTTTTATATTTTAATATTAGTAGATACAAAATCATTCCAAATAGACGGTACTATTTATTCCATAGTCCAGGGAACAACAGATAAACTGAGGCTCAGAGAAGTAATGCAACAGCCCAAAGTATAAGAAACAAGTCCAGAATAATTAAATCTCACTCAGTCAGAAGCCATCACATTTCATAGGAGTAAAATAACTTCAGTGTACTTCCACATGGTGATAACACAATCCATTGTTGAGTCTACAGTAAAGTTTGTATTAACTAACAGACTCAGTAATGCTGGAGCTTAAACACAAGTGTTTCTACTTCATTCTTTAAAACAGGAAAACTGTAACTGTTTAAATACCATTTTCTCTGCTACCTTCCCATTCCGACCCTGCCTCCACGATGCTCTCCTCATCTCCACTGTGGCTTGGTTATCTGCCCCTAACTCTTCACGTCACCGCTCTAAAAAATCCCTTGAACACGTGTACAAATGGGAACACCGTGCTCTGAGTACGGACTCTGAAGGGCAGCATCACGTGCACACGTGTTGGACTGACCGCTCTCACAGACTGGACTCCTCGGAGCCCACCGCACACAGGGCTGCGGGCTCTGAGACTTCGGTGGGGGCAGGGCCGAGGCAGGTGCAGTACCAGACGACTTCTGGTCTCCAAGCGGCACACGCAGCCATCACTTCTTCATCTCCGTCCCGGACTTGTCCTGATTCTGGGGCCAGGCCAGCTGAGGCCGCCGCACAGAAGTGGGTAGCGCTATGCTCCCTAAGGAGTTCCTCTGCTCGTAAAAAGTGACTTTCAAAGCTGACGCTGAAGCCCCTTTATAAAACTTGGTTGCATGACAGACTCCCCATCTTACACGTTAATGCGAAAACAACCTTAATCATGTTTTTACTTGTGTGTTTTTAATAATGTAACAAAACCCCCGAATCCACTCCTCCAAGATAAAACACGACAGTAAAAGATAAAAATCCCTGTTATTCCCGTTCCATCCCCTAGGTCTGCCCTCACCTGAAGTGACAACTAGCTGGGACCCTACACTTCTCTTTTTACAGTTTTATGTTCATTTATTTTTCTTTAGTGCAAATACTATGTATTTTAGGGATATGTGAATATTTATGTTTCTAGTTGTTTCTAAGTTTATAAAATAGGTAAATTCTGTATGTAATCTTCAAAGACTTACTATTAACCTTCATCCGCACGGTGGGGACGGGGCAGGCAGCGGGAGGGGCGTGGGCAGAACTTCCAGAACAGTGGATGAGGCCCGTGTAAACGCTCTCATCCACAAAAGCAATGGGCTTGCTGGCGCAACTGTATAACTCAACTTTTCCAAAATTCTGGATATTAACCAAAGGCTTGCTCTAATCCGAGAAGCAATCTCCTAGAAAACTGCTGAACCTTAGTTAGAACAGCTGTGTTTATGGCATTTTAATGTTGTCTATTATACACCCATCTCCTACGCTCTGCAACAGCTTGGAAACCCAGCCACCTCCCAAACCAGCAGCTTCCCGAGCACAGTGACTGGGAAAACCCACAGCCCTGAAGTTACTGGGCTTGGACCTCCTAAAAAATCACGCTCTCCAGAGCACTGTCATCGTTCATCCTGTCTCAGCTCGCTGGAAAAGCCCCATTCACAAAGGACTGTCATTATTTGATGTCACTCAGCGCCCACTAGCAGGGAAAGCCCAATCCTCGGGGTGTCTGTCAAAAACGATTAGCTGCAATTGATTACTATTGCAGCTATTAAATCTGCCAGATGAGCTGGGCAAACAAGAGCCCAATGGCTTTTTTAAATCAGAAATCTGGGGGGACCCAGAGCTCTGTACACACAGATGTGCACTCCCAGGAAAGACCTGGAAGGGCCCCACCCTCACGTTCCGGATGACCTTGCGGCCCTCCACCGCTAAGGTGAAGGCAGACTCCTCAAGCACCTGAGTGTCGGGAGCATGCCCCGACACACACACAGCCACCTCCAAAAGCCCGGGAAGGTCAGGAAATCTTTGTCCGGTCCTGAGCTCACCACTAATCAAACCAAGCAGAGACTTCGCTGATCACACTCCACAAAGAAAACAGACTGGACAGGGTTAACCCAGAAAAGTCATACAAAGCAAACAGCAGCCACACAATAAGAAGATACCCTGCCCTGGCTGGTCTGGCTCAGTTGGTGGGTGTCGTCCTGCAAACCGAAAGGTCACAGGTTTGATTCCCACTCAGGACACAGGCCTGGGTTGCGGTTTCAGTCCCTAATCAAGGCGTGTGCAAGAGGCAACTGATCGATGTTTCTCTCACTCTCTTTCTCCCTCCCTTCCCTTCTCTCCAGATTCAATAAAATAAAAAAATTTTACTAAAACATTTTTAAAAGATATCCTGAGGATATCTTGACCACAGATTCCATGAGGAATTCTATATTCCAAAGTTTCTGGGTTTTGACCAAAAAATTACAAGACACACAAAGAAGCAGGGACGCGCGGCCCATATGCAGGAAAAGAGCTGTCAACAGAAACTGCCCCAAAGAAAGCCCAGACTTTGGACTTGTTAGACAAAGACTTTAAATTATCTGTCATTATTATGTTCAAAGAACAAAAGGAAATCACAGCTTAAGAACTGAAGTATGAGAACAATGTCTCACAAAATGATGTATTTCAGTAAAGACAAGGAACATTATAAAAAGGAGCCAAATAGAAGTTCTTGAGTTGAAAAATATAATTACTGAAAAAATATTCACTACAGGAGCTCAACAGCAGATCTGAATTGGCAGAAGAACAATTCTGAAGATAACGTCAGTGAGATCATCCGGTTCAAAAACAGAAGGAAGGAAGAGTGAGCAACACTGAGCAAGACCTCCGGGACCCGCTGGGTGTCACCAAGTGTGCACAGACAGACACAACGGGGGCCCAGAAGAAGAGGAGCTAAAAACAGGCAGAGAGAGTATCTGAGGAAATAACGGGACCACTGGTCCCCACTCCAATGGATAAAGACCCTGAAAGCCATCACCTAAAATAAGATAACCACAAATGGACAAATACCGTACAATCCCACTTATGGGAAATAGTATCTGTAACAGGCAAATTCGCAGGGACAGAAAGTAGGTCAGATGTTACCAGGTGTCGGGGCGCAGGGAATGGGGAGTGGTTGCTTAATGACTACAGAGTCTGTTTGGGTTAATGACAAAGTTTGGAACGACTGCAGATCGTGGTGACAGCGGCACAACACTGTGAACAAAATTAATGCCACTGAATTGTGTATCTAAAAGTGGTTGAGATGGCAAATTTGATGATAAATGTACAGGGTGGGGCAAAAGTAGGTTTACAGTGTGAGTATGTGAAACAGTTTCTCCTTTTAAGATTTCATCTATTTTTAGAGGGAGGGAAAGGGAGGGAGAGAAACATCCATCAGTTGCCTCTCGCACACCCACAGCCAGGGACCTGGCCCACGACCCAGGCGTGTGCCCTGACCAGGAATCAAACTGGCGACCTTTCAGTTCACAGGCTGGCACTCAGTCCACTGAGCCACACCAGCCGGGGCTAAAAGAATTTCTTTTAAAAACTAATGGAGTCATGTCAAGAGGCCACAAGATGTAACTTAAAGGGGCCCCAATTGGCCACAGATGTGGCCATTTGAGTATCAATAAAAACTAATGACTGACATAAAAATTCATAAAGCAATAACGGCATCAAATTTGATGGAATCATTGGTCACCACAGAATTTGCTAGGGTATTAAGGTAGATTAAAAATGGCCACAGATTCTTTCCTACCCCTCCCCTAAAATCCAAACCGGCCTGCGTGAGTGAATTGACCAACAGAAAGAAACAGAAGTGACACTCTGAGATTTCAAGGCTAGGAATTAAGATGCTCTGCAGCTTGCACCTGGGACTCTCTGAACATTCTCTCCAGAAACTGAGCTGCCAAAAGAAAAGTCCAACAAACCTGGGACCTCCACTCCCCAGGGTACGCGTAGGCTCTCTCATCGACAGTTGCAGGTGAGCCCGATCTTCTATTCCCTCCAAGGTGCCAGACATGTGAATGAAGCCATCATAGGCCCTCCGTACCAGCCCATCCACCAGCTAAACACCTTCTTCCATGTAGAACAGAATCAGCGACCTAGCCCTCCACGGTTCCTGACCTATTAAATCATGACATCTAATGACATGGTTGCTGTCCTATGCCCCTGGAGTTTTGGGGTCATTTGTTATGCAGCAGTAGATAAGCAAGCAGGCATTAGCTCATTACTCTGAAAATTGATACAGGAAAAAGAAGCAAGCGTTCATCCTGGCCTTTTAGTGTAAACTATTTCAGAGTAACGACATGGTCAATGAGAGTTAGGCTCTATAAAGAGTCCTGGCCAGTAAAAGCTAAGAAATGTTATAATTAGAAACACACTGTCTTTCAAGCCCTGAGGAAATCACAGTTCTAGGCAATAAGCATCAGCAAGCACTAAAACCTCAGAGGGAAGCTTCATGAGTGAGGGATCAGGCTCATCCCGCTGGCTGGCTGGCTGGCTGGCTGGCTGGCTGGCTGGCTGGCTGGCTGGCTCGCTCTCTCTCTCTCTCTCTGAACAAATCAACTACCAGAAATAAAATGAGCAGAGAGGAGAGGCCATCACACAGTGAAAGATGGTTCGAGGACAAAGCAGTCAAATACAATGTAAGGACCATGTCTTGCTTACATCCTGATTCAAGTAAACCAACTCTAAAAACCCGTCTTTAGAGACAACCTAAGAAATCTGAATATGGATGGAAAATTAGACAATATTAAGGAATGATTATTCATTTTTAAGGTATGACAACAGAATAGTGGTTATATTTTTTAAATCCATATTTATCGGTTAGAGATGCAAACTGCAGAGGTAAAACGGCATGCCGATCCTGGTCCTGCCTTGAAATTCCCCAGGAAAATAAAACACACCCATTCCCTCAAGTCCCTGGGATGAGGCGAAGATTTGCCAAAATGCCGGCAGCTGTCAAAGCTGGATGACGGGGACGTGGGCTCATCACACGCCTTCACGACTTTTGGGAAGTTTGAAAACGTCTGTGATGGAAAATGTGTTAAGTGTTCCAACATTGACTGGAACTGAATTTATGGATTAGTGTGGGGACAAGTGCCATCATTATAGCTTCAGTGCTGTCACTGAAGGTGGCACATACATGCACTTACTTACATCACCTTCATATGTCTATAAAGGCCTTGTGTGTTTTCTGACTTAACCTTAGGTGGTACATGTGTATTGTGACTGTGAGTATGATACATAGTCTTTTAAAAATATTTCTGTTGTTCGATTATAGGGCACATTTTTAGGGTATCTACTTTTAGACAGTTTTGTAAGCACACTTTGGGTACAATTATTTCCTTGTGAGAAGAAATATTTCACTCTATAATAGAAAAACTAAGAGGAAAAACACAATTTCACTTCTGGATGCACTTTCTTTGACGCAGACTTTCCAGGGACAACTCTTGCACAGAACGAGGCACCCTGTCATGTCCAGCCTTGCTACAGGCAACCGACTACACCCCAAGTCCATCTCCGCGTCCTGCACAAGGCGGCACAGGTCCTGTGGGCTTGACAGGCCGAGGAAAAGAATGATGGAAGAGGAATTTTAAAAGTCGACTTCTATAGAGTCTACCACATACAGCCCAGGGCAAAAATCACCAGTAAGGGCACGAGTGGCAGAAGGCACGGCGCCGGTCGATGCAGCTCCTTGTCTCGTGCTAAGTCTGCTTCTGTGTTCGAGACTTTTCACTGCTTAGCTAGTGCGGAGGGTCTAAGAATTACCCAAGGAGCTCTGGTAACTAACTGAAACTTGCAGAACTCCAAATTTGAAAAAGCCATTGTTTTCACTGCCTCTGTGAAGAGTGAGTGACGCTTTCTGTTGGTTTTTTTTTATTATTAATTTGCTAGGGTCCATGATTTAATTCATGCTTGTTGGAAGATGTAGTAGTTTCTTCGGGTTCCTATAACAAAATACCATAAGCTGGGCATCTTAAAACAGAAATTGATTCTCTCACACTTCCGGAGATCAGAAGTCCAAGATCAAAATGGCTTCGGAGCTGGTTCCCCATGGGAGCTCAGAAGGAGAGGCTGTTCCAGGACTCTCTTACCTCCTGGGGTTTGCTGACAATGCCTGGTGTTTCTGGGCCTGTGGGAGCATAACTTTTATCTCTGCTTTTGTCTTTACAAAGCATTCTCTCCCTTTGTGTCCCTGGTGTCCAAATTCCCCACATACGACACCAGTCATTGGATTGGGACCCACCTAATCCTGTATGATCCCATCTCAACTTTATTACATCTGCTAAGACCCTATTTCCAAATAAGGTCACATTCACAGATTCCAGGTGAACATGAACTTAAGGGGGACACTATTCAACCCAGTACAGGAGAGATGCTGCATAAAGTTTCTAAAACAGTGAGAGGATGCACAGTTCCTAGATATCAGGCTAGACCCTTCCAGCTGTGCTCCTTCCTGCAGCATGGGACTCAGAGATCTGAGCTGGGTGTCCCCTAGGAAAGCAGCACTCCCTGCAAACGGTGAATGGGTGGACTGGATGTTGTTCCTGAACAAATGTGTTTATAAGACATTCAAAAGAGTCCACTTGTGGAGGAAGAGAAAAGTATCTCAACAGAGAGCACAGAAAAGAATCTGAACATCACGGGGGACTTACAAACCAGAAGTTCCTTCTAGATGGCTCTTTTAACTCTGAATAAACTACATTAAGAAATGTGAATACGTTTGAAATGATTACAAAATTCTATGTCATAAATCTATACAAGCTAAATCATGTTCTATCTAGCAAAACCTTACCATTAACTCCACCCTTTTAAAAGAATTTTGACCAAAAATGTTCAGAAATTCCTGATAGACAAAATTGTGATGTGCATGGTATTAAGGTATCACCAAAAACACACATGCATTTCTAACGGATGAGGCAAATCCAAATGTCCACATCTTCAAATACTATTAACCTCACACCACACAATGTTGTTATCATTTGAATGGATGCTAATGCACAAAAGTAGTCATTTCTACTACCGAGTATTTTTGACAGTGATCAATATCATTGTAAAACAGAAGTTCCATTTCTCCCTATTGTTACCTACTCAATCTGTCGAGAGAAGTATTTTGCCATCGTTTATTTGATTAACATTACTGTAATGAAAACCTGTAACACTTTTACCAGATTTACTTCACTAGTGGAAACTAAGGTGCTGGAAGCATGAGTGTGAAAAGCTGTACAAGTGAACACAGGCTTGCTCCAAAGAAATTTTGTCAAAATACAGAATTACAAAATATTGCAGTACCTCACTAATATCCAGAGTGCAGTCTTCATCCCACCTCACAAACAGTATATGTAATAAAATGTCTAGTAGTCATAGAATTAGGAAGAAAAAGGCAGAGACGGAGAGGTCCATCCGGGGCAGTTTGTAGGTGGCTGGAGGTGAAGGGAAGGGGCCAATCACCGTGCCCGGAAGAACACCCCGGCAGAAAGCCCAGCAAAGGGGCTGAAGGGGGCACATGAAGGCATTATTCAGGAGTTTTCAGGAGTTTTAGAGTAAGGTTGGAAGTTTTTAAACAAGAATGGAAAAGTCCATTCATTATTCTTCATTAAAAAAAATATATATTTTATGCTCATACTTTTAAAAAAATTAGTGTCTTCATCAAAAATTTAAAAATAGAAATTTTCTTATCTAACATACATATGGAATGGAAAATTTAGGTTAATCACTTTTTTAATATTTACCCCACATCAGGATGGATAAACATTCACAGTATTATTTCCAATTAATTAAAATTAGTTTTGATATATTCCCTATATTACATTGTTCCAATAATTCTATAAAGTTCTATCTTCATTCATAGAGGAAAGTGGTAGAAATCAGACCAGAACCTCAATGTCCTGACTTAAAATCTAGTAGGGCTTTTTTGTCTGGGTTTTTTTTTGACACAATACTGTAATAGTATGGAAAGTAGTTTACTTTGTCTTCGATGTTTCAAGTGTCCCTATAAGAACCACAGTCATCTCCCTACTTGGGAGTGCCACACCTTGTTACGCCTGCATCTTGAAGAAGGCAGGTGGAGATATGTCATAGGTTGGTTAGATTTCTCACCTATTTATTCAATATCTTCTGATCTACTATCTGCTACACACTGCAGGTAATGTAGTAAATAAATTAAATACGTGTGCATGCATGTGTGTGTATCTATGTAGGTGTGTGTATGTCCTTATAAATGGGTATATTTGCTTACACAGGTGTGTTTATATACAGGTGTACATGTTGCTATATGTGCAGCAGAGAAACATATCTGCTACATTTGAATGTTGAAGTTCAAGATCTAGGAAAGAAAAGCGCTAAAGCTTGTAACAGCGTATCACAAAATAGTATATCACAAAACAGTGTATCACAGAGTGGACCGCAAAGTCCTAGGGAGCCTCGGGACGCTCATGGGTGGAAGTTCCTGCCATCAAATAAGTTCAGGAAACACTGGACTGGACAATGCTTCAGTTGATTTATCTGCTCTCGATTTTCTCAGATCCCTCAACACGTTACTGTGACTACTGTAAGAGGATATCGTACGCAGACTTTAGCATATTTATTGAACCATGGAGTCATTTTTGGAAAGGCATCTCCTAAAAGAATTAGTATTCTTCAAACCGTCCTTCAGGATATATCACTATGAAAAGGAAAGTACACTCCAGCTGACTACTTTGGAAACTGCTGCTGACTACAAAACACGGAGGAGTGTGTGTTAAAAGAAAGATTAAAGGACAAAGTTTAAGAAATACATGACAAATTAAACTTTGGCATTTTTAAATGAAAATATTAACAAAATATCAAATTTTCTTCTGTGAATAGCTGTGAAAGAAGCTTCATTTCAGATATCCACAATGCTAACTGTGCATAAATTTTTTCTAATTCTTTAAGACCTAAGCTAAGTGTGTATAAGACACAAAAATTTTATTTATAAACTTCAGGTAATAACTCAGTAGTTCTATAAAGTACTGGGTGAATAATCATAATTGTATTTTAAAATAAAAACTATTTTAATATCTTATATTTTAAGTGTAAGAATTTGTAATGACTCATAAGATTGACTTATTTAAGTTCTCTAGCCAAAGAGTTTTCAATGTTTTTCTGACACAGAAAAAAGGGCACTGTGTACTGTTGTCCTTTGGATGAGAGACCATTTGTCCACAAAGGACTAGTCTAGTTACTTAAATTATTCAAATGATACTAGCACTTAATAGGCTCCATGAATCAAAGATGTTTGACAATTATTAACCTTTTAGGGCTACAGCAATTTGTGCAAATTAACTCGGGGGAAATTATTTTTCTCAGTCACATAATTAATTGTCCATGCCTTTTTAAAAGAATTCTTGTACCTGACCTAAAAATTGCACAAAAGAAAAAAGAGAAAACTAAGAATATACCATCTAAGATCAGGTCCTCAACAGAGAGAGTAAAATCAGCTGGACGCCTTTCAAGCATTTTGAATGCGCGTGCAATCCGACCGATGGGACGGAGGCTGAAAGATGGCCAGACACCCTCCCCAGCTTTCCAAACAGACCCACACTTCCTCGAGACTCACTTTGATCCTTTTAACTGAGACGTTTTCATTGAAAAAATATTCCTAAGTTTATAGTTGGAGCTTTTAACTGAAGTACAGGAATATAATTTAATAACTAATACTTAATTAGTAAAGTGAAGGAATGGATGATTCACTTTTAATCATCATCATCGACTGCTACCTGTGGGCATTCTCAGGTTGGACTTGAAGTGAGAAAACCAGGACGAATTCCTTCCCTTTACTCAAAATAAGCTTTGTAAATGAAAGAGATTCGTGAGTCACATACGAGACAGGCCTACTGGGTGAACACCATTCCACATTTCCTGAGTGACTACCAATCATTGAATCAGATGTGAAAAATACGAACACAATACATAGGTATATTTGTACAAATAACTATTGTACAAGTACATATATATATTTGATCATACAGTATATACTGAGTTATATAATATAGTTTATATAGGAGATCTGGCCAGAAAAAGTCCAGCCACTGTTAATAAAACAAGAACTGTTTGTGTGACATCAATGTGACCTGGCAGCTAAGGCGAGTGGACTGGAGTGTGCATGTGTGAACAATGACGACTTCACTGTACTGTAAGTGGGAACAGTACATGCCATTGAGTGAGCATGTGCACTGTGTGGCTGTCACATTCAAAATGACTGAGTGAGTAGAGCAATGAATCCACAGCTAATTTTGCGTTAAGCGTGCACACCCTCCATGGAAGCTGCTGGGACGATGCAGGAGGCCGCCGCTCTGGGCTACTGGTGATTCCAGCCTCATCATGACAACCCACTCACGCATC
>VMDR010010645.1:0-30295 GCA_007922815.1 Macrotus californicus | reverse complement strand
ACACACAAAATTTTGTAAGTTATGTAACCTTTCTTTCCTTTGTAATTTAACATCCAAAAGTTTACATCCAAAGTTTCAATATGTATTTACAGTGGATGTAATTTCAGAGTATTATCAATATTGACATTTTTAAATAAAATTCTTAAATCATACTTTTACATCTATCCAATGGAAAATAGTTACTATATTTATTTGATGCAAAATAGTCACGCATTTAAAAATTTATGAACAAATTCTTCCTTGTGGTTGGAAATTTATCTTGTTTCCTTTTCTCTTTGATATTATATTTCTACTTCACCTTTTGAAATCTTCTTAAACAAAAATATGTCCAGAAACAATTTTTCAAAGTTCCTATAACCGTGTTCTAATTTCAAAATTATTATTCTGTATTAGGTCATCATTAGTACATAGTGGATCAACACAACACAAAATACACATTTTGATAAGAAAATTTTAAATATAATAAGTAACAATATAGATCATATCCTGGGTCATAAACCTCAACAAATTTAAAAGAATTGAAATAGTAAAGATTGTTTTCTCCAACCTCTGGAATCAAGCTAGAAATTAATAACAGATAACAGGAAATATCAAAACACTTCTACATAATCCATGGGAAGAGAAGAAGTCTCAAAGGAAATCCAAAAATACATGGAACTGATAGGAAATAAAAATACAACATAGTGTTGAGACCAGCTAAGTAGTGCTGAAAGGAAAATATGTAGCACTAAATGCTTACATTAAAAAAGAGGAAAGTCTCATCAATAACCAAATCTCCCACCTTAAGAACCTAGAAATTGAAGAGCAAATAAAACCAAGGGCAAGTGGAAGGAAGGAAATAATGAAGATAAGAGCAGAAATCAATGAAATTTGAAAACCAAAAACAATAGAGAAAATCTGAAATAAAGAGCTGGTTCTTTGAAAAGATCAATAAGATTGACAAAACTTCAGAAAGACTGACAAAGGGGAGAAAAATGGAGAAAAAGCACAACACAAGGAATAAAACCGAGGAATAAAACCACAGAGCCTAAAGACATTGAATGATAATAAAGGAATTCTACACCCTACTCTCATAAATTTGACAACTTAGATGAACTGGACTAATTTCTAAAAAATAATGCCAACTTAAAAAATTTCAGTTCTGCCAATATGAAATAAATAATCTGAAGAACCCTGTAACCATTAAAATGTTGAACTTGTAATTTTACAACTCTCCTTCCCAAATCTTCAGACCCAGATAGTTTCACTGAAGAATTTTTTTTAAAAACATTTATTGAATGCCATTTATTTTTATTTTCTTAAGATTTTATTTATTTATTTATTTTTAGAGAGAGGGGAAGGGAGAGAGAAAGAGGGAGAGAAACATCAATGTGTGGTTGCCTCTTACAAGCCCCCCACTGGGGACCTGGCCCGCAACCCAGGCTTATGCCCTGAATGGGAATCGACCTGGTGACCCCCTGCTTTGCAGTCCGGTGCTCAATCCACTGAGCCACACCAGCCAGGGCTCACTGAAGAATTTTGCCAAACATTTAAAAAAGAATTAACATGAATTCTTCAGTCTGTTCCAGAAAACAGAAGAGGAGAAAACACAATCCATTTCATTTTGTGAAGCTAGTATTATGATACCAAAGTCTGACAAAGACGGTAGAAAAAAGAAAGAATACTTAAACCAATAAATCTCATAAACTTAGACAAAATTCTTAATAAAATATTAGCAAACAATTCATCAAAATATAAGAATTATATGTCATGACCAAGTGGGATTTATTTCAGAGATACAATATGGTTCAATATTTTAAAATCCATCAATCAACCATATTAAAAGTTAAAGAAGAAAATTATGTGATCATGTCAATCAATGCAGGAAAAGCACTTGACAAGATTCAATATTGGTTCATGATAAAAACTTCCAGAAAAAACTCAACAGGTATAGAGAGGAACTTCCTTAACTTGATGAACACCTACAAAAAACCTAGAGCTAACATTATACTTAAAGATGAAAGACTAAATGCTTTCTCTTTAAGACTGGGAACAAGACAAGGCTCTCTGCTTGCATTGCAGAGCTGGAAGTGTTTGCTACAGCAACAAGACAAGAAAAGAAAATCAAAATATATAGATCACAAAAAAAAGTGGCTATCTGTATTTGCAGATGACATGATTGTCTAGGAAGAAAAACCCAAGGAATCTACAATAGAATGCTACAGCTAATAAGTGAGTTTGGCAAGGTCACAGTATATAGATAAATGTACAAAAATCAGTCAGTTTTGTTCCCATATAATGGTAATAAATGAGTAGACACCAAAATTCAAAATATAATGCCATATTACAATTGCTAAAAAAACTGAAATACATATAAATCTAGCAAAACATTTACAGAACTTACACACCTAAATGAAAAGACACTGTGTTTTTATGTATTGAAAGACTCAACATGGTAAATATGTCAGTTCTCCCCAAATTGATATACATGTAAAACATACTTCTTATCAAAACTCCAGCAAGATTTTGGTAAATATTCTCAAAATTATTCTAAAATTGATATGGAAATGCAAAGGAACAAGCACAGTCAGAACAATTTTGAAAAAGAAAAATAAATTGGGAAAAATTAGTCTGATTTCAAGAGTTATAGCTACAGTAAATCAATATTCAAGGCTATGTTATTGGTGAAAGAACAGGCGTAGACCCAAACAAATATGTCCAACTTCTTTTTGACAGAGGTACAAGACGTAAAAGAATGGAGGAATGGAAGCTTTTCCTATAAATGCTGCTGGAGCAATTGGATAGCCACAGACATAAGTCTAACACCTTAAAGAAAAAATTAACTTAAAATGGATCACAGACTTAAATATAAATTTAAATCAGTTAGTTTTTAGAAAAATAATCATCAGGCTCTATGACTAAGAATTCTTAGACTTAGCACCAAAAGTGTAATCTATAGAAGGAAAAACTGATAAATTAGACTTTATCACAATTCAAAACTTTTGCTCTGCAAAAGATCCTGTTAAGAGGATTAAAACCCAGCTACACAGAGGAAGAAAATATTTGCAAACTGACAAAGTACTAGTATCTGGAACGCATAAAGAACTCTAAGAACTTAACACAGAAAAGCAAACCACCCAATTAGAAATGGGGAAAGTCATTTCACCAAGGAGAACATACAGATAACAAATAAGTACATGAAAGTATATTTTATATGAATAGCCACTAAGGAAGTGCAAATAAAACCACAAGATATCATTACACGCCCATCAAAATAGTAAAAATAAAATATACTTCCGTCAATAATCCAAAGATACCTTCTCTTACCACTCCAATTTAATACCATACTGGAAGTCCTAGCTGATGCAATAAGACAAAGAAAATAAAAGGTGTGCATATTGGGAAGGAAGAAATAAAACTTTTATTTGTTTGCAGATGGTATGATTGTATATGTGGAAAATCCCAAAGAATTAACAACAAAGCAGCAAGAACAACCAAAATCTTCTGGAATTAATAAATGATTATAGCCAGGTTGCAGGATACAAGGCTAATATTACAGAGGCAATGACTGAAGTTCAGAAAAATTATAAACCTGCCACCATTTACATTAGCACCCCCAAAATGATCCACTTAGGTATAAATCTAACAAAATGTATGAGATCAATATAAGGAAAACTACAAAACTCTGATGAATAAAATCAAAGATCTGAATAAATGGAGAGACATTTTATTTCATGGATAGTATGACTCAATATTGTTCAGATGTGAAAATTCTTCCCAAGTAATCTATTATTGTTTTTTGGGGGGGAGACAGGGAGAGAAACATCAAGTTGTGCCACTCATTCATGCATTCATTGGTTGATTTTTATATGTACCCTGACCGGGGATCAAACCTGCAACCTTGGTACGTCAAGACCATGCTCTAACCAACTGAGACACGTGGCCGGGGCCCCATGATCTATAGATCCAACACAATGCCAGTCAACATCCCAGCAAGTCTTTGCAAATATCAACAAACATTCTTGTTTATAAGGAAAGGCAACAGACCCAGGATAGCCAACACAACATTGTAGGAGAAAAGGTCAGAAGATGGATGCTACTCGACTTTAAGACTTACTATAAACTGACGGTAATCAAGACAGTGTGGTATTGGTGAAAATAGAGACAAATAGATCAATGGAGCAGAGCAGAGTTCAGAAATAGACCCACAAAAATATAGTAAGCTGATCTTTGACTAAAGGCTAATGGCAATACAATGGGGAAAGGTAGTATTTTTTAACAAATAGCATTGAGAACAATTATCTAAATGCAAAAAAAATTTTTTAATCTAGACACAGACATTATACCTTTCACAATAACTAACTTAAATCATGAGCCTAAATGTAAAATGCAAAACTATAAAATTTGTGGAAGATAACATGGAGGAAGTCTACATGACATTGTATTTGGCCATGACTTTTAGAGACAACACCAACAGCATGATCCATGAAAGAAAAAGTTGGACTTCATTGAAGTTAAAAAGCTTTTAGTTCATAAAAGACACTGAAGAAAATTAAAAGACGTCAGAGACTGGGAGTAAATCTTTGCCAAGCACATAGCTGATAAAGGTCTATTATCTACACCTGGCTGGTGTGGCTCAGTGGGTTGAGTGCCAGCCTGTGAACCAAAAGGTCGGTGGTTCAATTCCCAGTCTAAGGCACATGCAGGCGAGGTCCCCAGTTGGGGACGAGCAAGAGGCAACTGATCAATGTATCTCTTGCACGTCAATGTCTCTTCCTCTCTTTCTCCCTTCCCTTCCCTCTAAAAATAAAATCTTTTTCTTTAAAAAAAAAGTCTATTCTCTAAAATATGCAAAGAACTCTTAAAACTCAGCCATAAGAAAACAAATACAGTTAAAAAGTTGACAAAATATCTGAGAGACACCTCACCAAAGAAGATACACAAATTGTAAATGAGCACATGAAAAGATGCTCAATATCACATATCATTAGGGAATGTAAATGAAAAAAACAGGCACTACATACCTATTATAATGGTTAAGTCCCCACACTGATACCACCAAATGCTGGAGAAGAGAGAGAGGAATAAAAGAATTCATTGCTGGTGGAAATGCAAAAATAGTACATCCACTTTGTGAGACAGTCTGGCAACTTACAAAGCTAAACGTAGTCTTACCATATAACCCACCAATTGGACCCTTTGGTATTTAGCCCAACGAGTTGGAAACGTGTGTCCAAACAAAACTGCACAAATGTTTATTGCAGCTTTATCCATAATTGCCAGATAATGAATGTTCCACAATGGGTAAATGGGTAAATTGTGGTACATCTAGACAATGGAATGTCATGCAACACTAAAAAGAGAAAGCTATCCAGCCATGAAAGAACTTGAAGGAACCATAAAAGTATATTGCTAAGTGAAAGAAACCAATCTGAAAAGGCTACATGCTGTATGATTCTAACTTTATCACCTTCTGGAAAAGGCAAAACTATGGGGGCAGTTAAAAGATCAGTGGTTGCCAAGGAAGGATCTGGAGGGAGGGAGGGATGAACAGGTAGAGCTCAGAAGATTGTTAAAGCAGTGAAACTATTCTAAGTATATGACGTTCTGGGGAGGACAAAGCCATAGGAACAGTGACAAAGATCTGTGGTTGCCAGGGATTAGTGGGGGAGGGATGGTACACTGGCATCTTTATGGCAATGAAGCTGTTTTGTATACTGCATTTTGATACTGGAATGGCTGTGCCTGACATTATGCTTTTTTCAAAACCCATGGGACTGTACAAGAGAAAGAGTAGATCCTAATGTAAACTGTGGGCTTTAATGAGTAATAATGTGTCAATATTTGTTCATCAATTGTATCACGTGAAGGCAAGGTGTTAACAATAGGGAAATTGGTGCTGGGATGGGAGACGAGGGAGAGATGGGCTACGTGGGAACTTTCCATACTCTGCTCAATTTTCCGGGAGCCCTAAAACTGCTCTAAAAAATAATGTTCATTATTTGGGGGGGAATATCAGTTAAATCTGCCATTAAAGAATTCAAAAAATTTTGTAGGTACTCCTCCCTCAAGAGGTCGAGCTTGAGGGTGGTCTGCCCTTGTAACTTGCTTCTGAAGAGTAAAGTGAGGAGGAGGAGGGAGAGGAGGGGGGAAGGTAACTTGACCTTGGAGAAACCTGGCAAATTCCCTTCACCTGGTGACCAAGGTTAACAACACTGGGCACGTTCACTGCAGGTGCCTTTGATGTGATGTGATGGGAATGGCACTTCCCCTTGGTGGTGAGCCTCCTCAAGCCTCCCCAAGTCCCATTACCCCCGTCTGACCGTGAGAAACACAAAATAAACCCCAACTGAAGGCTGTTCTACAAGATACCTGGCCAGCATGCCTCAAAACTCTGCACGTCGTCCAAAACAAGCAAAGTCTGAGAAACCGTTGCGGACCAGGAAAGGCTAAGGAGACAAGACACATAAAAGCAACTTGGTGCCCTGGATGAGACCCTCAAATGGGGACCAACTACTGAGAGAGCTGAATGAGCTGGAGTTCAGCTGAAAGGAATGAGTTGCTGCCGGTCCTCAGTGTGTGACACAGGCACCACACGGAGGTAAGACGTTAACAACGGGGGAAACAGTGAGGACCCGATTTCTCAGCCATTTCTGGATTTCTTTCGTGGACCTCTGCACTCTTCTTGCAACTTTTCTATCTAAGCCTATTCTAAGACACAAAGTGTCTAACAAAATGTGCAGAAAAAATGGATTCCACCCATGCTGTCGAAGACACAGAGAGACTGGGTCCCATAGATGGAATGGAGGGAGGGGATGCAAAATGGTACGGCCACTTTGGAAGACAGCTTGGCAGTTTATTTTTTTAATTAAATATGTGACTACTACATGATCCAGAAATTGCACTCCTGGACATTTATCCCAGAAACATGAAAATCTGTTCACACAAAAACCTGCATGAGAATGTGGCAGCTTTATTATTCATGTATGTGTGTATGTATTTATTATTTTTGTTCAGTTACAGTTGTCCCCAAGTTTCCTTCACTGCTTTCCTCCCACACCCTGCTCCCACAGTCAATCCCCACCCTGTTTGTTGTCCATGTCCTTGGGTCATTTATGCATGTTCCTTGACTGGACCCTTCCCCTTTATTTGTAGTAGTCCCCAACTGGAAACAAGCCCCATGTCCTCCATTGTGCAAATGGTTAAGAAGCCCTGGTACATGCATCCCATGGAATATCACTGAGTAGTAAAAAGAAATGAGCTACTGATACATGCAACAACCTAACCGGATCTCTGTAGAACACTGCTGAGCGAAACAAGCCAACCCCGGAGGGTTATAGAGTGTAATATTATCTTCTACAATGTTCTTAAAGTGATGAAATTCTGGGAATGGAGAAGAAATTGGTGGTTAAGGAGGGACAGGACAGAAGGGAAGTAGGTGTGACTGTTTGAGGGCAGCCTGAGGGGCCCCTGGGTGTCGGGAGTGTTCTGTGTCCGGACTAGATGGGTGCCGCTTCCTGGCTAGGGCATCGCACTGCGCAGGGCTGTGAGTCATTGCCTCTGGGTGGAGGGCACATAGCACATCTGCGTATTATGTCTTACAGCTGCCTGAGGATTTGTTTTCTGAAAAAGTTCAATTAAAATGTTTCATTAAAAAATTATCGTTCAGTGAAAAGGATAAGGCTTTCATTTTTAATTGCCTTTTGTACCCATGCATGATATCACTTGTTATTAGAATTAGGGAGCAGTATCCATTCCAGCCCTGCTCTTCATTTTTATAGAAGTAACACTGGGAAACTTTGTTCACATAAATAAGTTTGAAAGGAGTTTTATTATAGCAATATGATTTAACTCTCTGAACTCTTTCCAAGATCTATGCCAAAAATAACATACTGCTCTATCATCAAGAATTATTTTTAATAATCTATCAGCTGACAACTCGATTAGGTCCTCCTGTGATATCATTGAAAGCAAAGAATTGGAAAACATCTGACTTACAAATATCTATTATCCAGTCGTTAACTTTCTTCATTTCTGAGAAGTACCTAAAATGCTTGACCAAGACTCATCAAATGATTATTAATTATCCTTGTTATTCATTTTCTTAGATGTACCTTTTAATTTGATATACTTGGAGTTAGATAAATTGAAATATTGTTCATTTCAATACACAGTTACTAAAACTTGTCTATAAATTATTTTGTTATCATATGCTTTATTTTTATTTTTGTCAAACTGTTTTAAGCTACAGATTTAACACATTTAATTTTTTAATGACATCTACAATTTAGCCTAATCATTGAAGGCAGTCATAATTGTAAAATGAATCATCCAGAGTAGATTTATTCTCTGTCCTTGGAAGACAGCTTGGCAGTTTTCCTTCCATTTACATCTAAACCCACATAGTTTTTATTTTTTTAATCCAAATCAATGTTTAATATGTTCCCATTACAAACATTCTACATTTTATTTTTTAAAATATTTTGTTTATTTATTTTTAGAGAGAAAGGAAGGGAGGGAGAAAGAGAGGGAGAGAAACATCAATGTGTGGTTGCCTCTCATAGCCCCAACTAGAGAGCTGGCCCCGCATCCCAGGCATGTGCCCTGAGTGGGAATCAAACCGGCGACCCTTTGGTTCACAGGCTAGCACTGAATCCACCAAACCACACCAGCCAGGGCACATTCTACATTTTAATTCTAAGATGATAGGTGTGTGTGTGTGTGTGAGAGAGAGAGAGAGAGAGAGAGAGAGAAGACAAAGAAGGAGAAGAAAAGATAAAAGAGGAGGGAGGGAGGAAGCAAGGAAGAAAGACAACCAATTTGTCATCTCTTTGCAATTTCAGTTCAATTTCTGGACTGGTGGCAGTCAAATGGGTTAATTTATACTAAAGTGGTAATGGCTTACAACAGCTATACTCTCCAAAGATCCCTTCCAGCTCTAAGGCTCTGTAAAATGTCCTGAACATTAAAGAATCAAAGGGAAAAAGTAAAAACAATAAAGGAAGATTAGAGAAAAGGAGTGGGGAGACAAGTGGTTCTCCTTACTCAGGTAATCCAATCAGGAAACTCCATGCAGCAGCAATAACTTATTGAGCACACCAATAGGGCTGAGACCATTTGCCAGTAGATGGCGGTCTTCATAGTAACTGACTTGGAGCAGCCTCCTTTCTACCAGATATTATTTGTAGGTTTGGTTGCCTTAATACATTGGCAGAATGGGAAGCTACCTGCACAGTATGAATTGAAGAGCTTTAGGTGAGGTCTCCACCTGCTCAAAATTAACTCCTTTACAGATCCTTCCATTTACATCTAAAAGTCAAAAGTTATTCAACCCTTTTGGTGTGGTGGTGGTGGTGATGGGGGTGCTGTGGATAGCAAGCAGCAAGGGGAATTGAGGTTAGTCATTGACACTTTAGCAGGAACTAATTCGGCATATTAACTCAGAAGAGAAAGGAACTTGAAAAAAATGTAACAACTGCTAAGTTCTAAGAAGAGAATTGATCTACACAGCCTTAAGTGGTTGTTTCAGTAGGACATTCTATGTGTAAGCTGGAGTGGCATGCAGGCACTGGGCACCTGAGTTACAGCCTTTAGAAAAAAAGAGGTACTGTATTTTGCCATGTACAATGTGCACCTACATTTTTGGCCCAAACTTTCAGGAAAAAAAAATCTTTAGTTTTAATTTTTTTAATTCAATTATTTATTTATTTACATCTAGAAACAAAACCGATTATTGTATTCTGGGGTACTATTTTACATGCAGATACCATTATTGCTTTCTAGAGGTACAATTTAATGCATAAGCATAAATAAAAGAATTTAAAACACATAGATATGGAATTAGTACTACCCATGTATAATGCACATCACTAGTTTTCCCTCAAAAATGTAGACAAAAACGTGTGCATTATACACAGCAAAATACGATAAAAAGAAAAGTGGTAGATGGAAGAGACCGAATCTGCCTGAGGTAGGACCTCCCTGCCCACACTTTCCTTCAGCTTCCAACTCATGTTGGAGGACTTTCCTGAAGGTTTGCTGAATAGCCCAGAGAGCTCCTGACTCCTTCGTCTGGGTCCAACAGACTAGATAATTCCTTGTCATTCTCATGGTCCTGGATCTGTGTGAACTAGCACCTTCTTCATCTCCAGCGTGGCCTGAAAAGCGAGGGGACATAGACAAAGGAATCATTCCAAGAGGAGCCTAGATTGTGAGAAGCTTGAAACCGGGACGGGATCTATCCAATGATAAACTGAAGACAAGAAGACTCATATTCAACAAGATACCGTCTTCAGACTCCAACGGCTGCCACACAGACCATGTCGGACACTCTGTGCAAGCCCGAAAGTAGAACTAGACTTGTGGAGGAATCAATCATAATGCCACGTGAGGAAAATTGTACCTTCTGTGATAATGATTATGGTACTAACAGCTCACACTCATTGAAGCATCACTGTAGTCAGGCCCTGACTTTCACATGCCTGATCTCATTCAATTGTGACACCATTCCTGGGAAGGGGGCATTATTCTTACCATTCACAGATGAAGAGGCAGAGGGTTAGAAGAGTTCAATGAAATGCTCAGGGTGAGCCTGAGCATTCCACCACTGCTGCCTTGGATGGAAAGGGCTGCCCTGAGAGTCACCAAGTCCCTCTGCACAGCGGCATTGAAGCCAAGGTGGGGACATGGGGCAGGAATGCTGTAACTAATGGAGACTCCTGATCCAATGATCTGAAATGTTCTCCCAACCCTTGGGGCATGAGGGTGGCTTTATCATTCAACAAATTTGCATGGAGTGTCAGGCAGTGCTCCAGGGACTAAGAGAGATCATATTACCTGAAGGAGAGGGGGAAGAGGAAGAGAAGAATTACTGAACAATTAAACAATTAGTTTTTTTAAAAGCAGAACTGTGATAGGTACTACCTTAAAGAAGTGAAAAAGTGCTATGAAAAATACGTACAAGGGGACTACAATCCAGTTTGAGGAACAGATACTGAAAGCAGCGTAAGAGGTACTCAAGCAAGGCAGTAGCGGAAAGGAGGGGTACATTTCAGGCCAGCAAGCGGCATGTACAAACTCTGGAGACAGTCGGGGACTACAGTCAGAATGGGCAAGAGGAGCTGGTCTGAAGTGGTGCTGGCCCACTAAGCAGGAGGAACCACATCATGCAGATGGTTATAAGCCATGTTGAGACTTGATCCTCAGATAAGGAGGGGGGTTTGAAGGCTCTCAAGCCGGGAAGCTCTGTTTTCTCAGACTACGCTGATTGCTGAATGGACATTGGAGTGATATGGACTGAGAGTATGTCATGAGAAAGTGAGCATCTCAGAAAGGAGTCACTCAGACATGTTGTGTCTTTCCACAGTGCCAGGTTTTTGGGGGAGACAATCCCAATAAGCCAATAGAGTCACACGCAGGTTGTACACAGAGGGGGACTTTATACAATAGAAGCAAACAGAGCAAGTGCTTGGCATGCGGTCCCAGTCACTGGCGATGCCCGCAGATGGAGAGGTGGGCATCTGCCTCAGGCCAAGTGGCTATAGTGGCAGCCCGCGTCCCGTGGTGTGGTGGTCTGTTGGGCTCCGAGCGTGACCCATGGTATGGCCAGACCTGAGGGTTCTGAACCCACAAAGGGCGGCAGTCCCACTCATGTCACTGTCCAGGGGAGTTCTTATCCAAGTGTCCAGACTTGTGGTTTTGGGTGTTCTGGGCTCCTCCCACAGGTGTTTCTGTTACACCCCATTTTCTCATTTCTGAGCTTTATGTTCCTGACATAACTGTCACGGCTGACAGCGACTCCACATTGGATTGTCAAAAGGTGTCCAGAGTCCGCTCTGCTCTTGCTCTGTACAGAGTAGATGCAAGGAGACCAGTGAGGAGGTGGGTAGACAAATAGGAAATTGCTCTCCTTCCAAAAGGTTCACAAGGCAACACCCACCCACACTTGCTGGTGTGCATCGTCCTGAAGGGAAAGAAACCCAGGAGGGGAAGAGAGAAGATGCGCTTGGGACCCGGTGTAGGTCTCCACCAGCCTGGCCCCCCAGTGGCTGTCCTTTCCAGTCAACACTTGCTGAGGTTTTCAAATCCATATGCAGCAGTTCAGAAACAGTGTTGAGCGGGGTGTGCTTGGGGGTTCTTGCGCATCATTCCATAATTAAGGACAGCTGTGCTGAGGGTAGCCCTAAGTGTCCACTTTCCACACTGCCCTTGACTATCGGTTCCTTCCCCACCACCCAAGAGGAAGGTGTGGGAAGCTAGAGTGGAAGACAAGGAATGCTAGGCAGTGGGGAGTCAGAAAAGGTAAGCTCTTTCTTGGAAGAAAAATTCCAAGTCAGATAATTATTCTAAATGCACAGAAGAGCTCAGAATGGATGCGTATTTCATGTGGAACTAGAGAATTATGGTACTGCTGGGCCACGTGGTAGAAAGAACAAAGGACTGAAAGAGAGGAGCTCGCCTATTCCTGGTTTTTCCCCCAGCTTGCTGGGTGGCCTTGGATAAGGCTTTTGACCTTTTTCTCTCTGTTTCCTCATTCTCAAACAGAGATAATCGTATTTGTCACTTTTATCTTGCCAGGATGCTGTACACTTCAAACTCAAAAGAAAGGTGTTCTGGCTTGCAGTTAAAGCTTGATACAAGAGTGACCCCATGGTGTTGTTCTGACTGATTATCGGATGGCAGGATTGGGAAAGAGCCAGGCTTTGCTTCCAGCTCTCTGTAATGTCATGCAGTGTTTTCCACTGGAGATCAGCCTTCACATTCTAGTACTTCTTTTTTTTTTTTTAAGATTTTATTTATTTACTTTTTAGACAGAGGGGAAGAGAGGGAGAAAGAGAGGGAGAGAAACATTGGCGTGTGAGAGAAACATCGATTGTTTGCCTCTCACACGCTCCTAACTGGGGACCTGGCGTGCACCCAGGCATGTGCCCTGACTGGGAATCGAACCAGCAACATTTCAGTTGGCAGGCTGGCACTCAATCCACTGAGCCACCCCATCCAGGGCTCTAGTACTTCTTCATAATGTCACCCTGCAGCACCCCCCTCCAAAGATCTTTTCCACCACTCCCCTCTCACCTGCCCCTGCTCCCACAACCCCCAGATTCTTAAGGCCTGTGAAACGGAAACGCTGCAGAAACATCTTCAATAAAGTTTAAGAGCAGTTTTCCCCATTCTCTGCTAAAGTCAGTTAATAAATCCCTCAAATACAGGAGACGACTACTATATTTAAGCCAGCCTTTAAACCATGTTTAAACAGGAGAGATGGTTACCAAAACGAAATGGGAAAATGAGTGAGAAGGACAGCAAGTGCAGCAATTTTTTTGCAATTTGCATTCTCTAGAAGTGATTGAAACCTGACCTCTTTGACTAAGGCAGCACCACTCCGGCTCCCCTTAACCATGAGCACAGGCCCCCTCATTTTCTTCCGACAGTTACCGGTCTAAACTTTCTTACCCATTTGTTCATTGTCTTTCCACTAAGAGAGGAGCTCTTTAAGCTGAGACTCTTTGTCTTGTTCAACAGTGTTATCTCCAGTACCTAAGACTGTGTCTTGCACATAGTAGGTCTAATTTGTAAGCTGTCTACAATACATTTCTACCCACCAGGCTATGAAGTCTATAAGGGCAGAGAACTTCTCTCTTTTTCACCACGATATCCTTAACACCTAGAACCCCAAGCACTGGACAAGTATTGGATGAATGAATGAATGAATTAATGAATACAGGCTGAGGAGTCCAGGAAGAATTCCTGGAGGAAAAGGAATATTAGCCAGTCTTGGAAAAATTAGTAGAGTTTGGATATCACCATTAGTTTAATCTCCCTATTCCATGATATCTGATAATAATGAGCTAGCATGTACTGAGGACTTGCGAGTGTGAGGCACTGTTTTGGGCACTTTATGATCATGCTTTATATTCCAGAGAGTATATTTGGACTAGCTTGTAAGTCAACCTGAAATAATTTTCTGCATTAAAAAAATCGGTTTTGACACATACTTGTCATGGAAGTCAGCCATTGTTCCAGTGAAGCTCAGAACAGCTGCCGTCCAGAGGAAGCCAGAGGAAGCTCCTCCTGCCTGCTGTGTAAGCAGCTGGTCGGTTAACAGGGACCACCCCAGACCCTGCAGCTATCAGCAGCTGCTGGAGCGGATGGAAAGTCTGCTGCTCATACAGTCCAGCTGATGAGGCCAGAGGGACTGAACGTGGCCATTGGTATGACCTGTGTACGTCAGCCCTACCATGGAGAAAGGTTTTTAATTCCTAAAGTTCCTCCAGTTAGATGGGAAGTCTTTAAGTATTGTAACAGGGACTTTTCTGTATTGTCCCTGCAGCCCTCATAGGGCCACCTCCACTGCTAGGTTGAAAGAAGTCTATGAGGGGAAACCTCCCAAAAACCAGAATTATCTTCTGGAGGGTAAGCCCCTTGTAGTACAGGCTTCCCCTGCTAGGTGAGTGTTCTAGGAACCCATCTGTATCAGTGTGCCAGCTGGTGTTGTTGTGAGAGGCTGTGAGAGGCTTCGGTGAATTTTTTTTGAAGATTCTTTCCACACCTTTGCCCATTTCATGATGGGTGATTTACAAGCGCACCTGCCCACACTGCACTGAGTGTTCAGCAGTTTTGACCCAAAATGGCATGACCCCTGTGCCCCAAATGCCCTATTCATATGATCTTTCCCTGAGCAACTTTTTTTTGTTGTTTCTCTGGATGAAAAAGTCCTTAAAGAGAAACGTTTTGCTGATGTGGAAGAGGTGAAACAAAAACCAGCAGAAGCACTAAAAGCCATAAAAATTGATGAATTCAAAGACTATTTTGAGCAGTGGAAAAAGGTCTCAGTGTGTATATTGCATCAAATGGAGAGTACTTTGAAGGTGACTGAAGTTTAACCGTGTGAGAGTAAATACACAATTTTTAATAAATAAGCTCTGGGATGTTTTGGGTCCTCCCCCTTGTATTAACATGGCTAGGGTAGTGCACTTACTTTCCACACTGTTCTTCGGCCCTTTTCAAGGCTACAAAGCCAAATTCCTAAATCTGTAGATGTTGAAGTTGGAAGGAGCCATGGAGATGAATTAGACCAAGCCTCCATTCGAGGGATGAACTCTTTATTTGATGGAGCCCAGAGGGACCCCACTAGCTGGTGCTAGAGTTCAGTCTCTCAGCCCGGTGGCCAACGCCCTTGGGTCGGCTTTGTTCTAACCAGGTTTTTGCAACATTATTACTAGTAGTTCTATTGTTTTAATCTCTTTTTTTTTAATAAAGATTTATTTATTTATTTATTTATTTATTTATTTATTTATTTTAGAGGGAAAGGTAGGAGAAAGAGAGGGAGAGAAACATAGCTCGGTTGCCTCTCACACGCCCCCAACTGGCGACCTGGCCTGCAACCCAGGCATGTGCTGTGACCAGGAATCAGATGACTTTTCAGTCCACAGGCTGGGGCTCAGTCCACTGAGCCACACAAGTCAGGGCCGTTTCCATCTTTTTATAAACAGTAGTAAGTAGTATGTTATTAATTTATAATACTATTAATAATGTTATCATCAATCAAACAATTGTACGTCAGACTTAGTGCTAAAGGTTTTATTCTACTTTAACACTCTTACGATATGTTTTTATTTATTCAGAATGATGGAAGTTTCAAGTTGAAAGGAATATCTTCTGAGAATAGAAATTATAATTTTTCTATTTAAAATGTGATTCATTACTCTCAGCACTCACACACACACACTCACGCACCGCACACACTTAATTGTTTTGGGGAGGTAGCACATTCACTAGAAAATTCTCAGGCTTTGGAAACAGATGACTTGTGTCCTAATCTAGGTTCTAAATAAATTCCGCTGTCTTCTAAATGTGTAACCTCAGGCAAGTTGCTTGGCCTCTCTGAGCTTCTGGTTCCTCGTTTTTAAGTCGGGGTTAATAAAACTGAACCTGTCTGCTTTGTATCATGTTACCCTGCCACCCTGGCCACAGTAGCTTGGACCTGAGATGGGCACCCGTAATCCTCTCTAGAATACCAGCCACCTGGAAGTGAGGGTAGCAGGGGTGTCAAACTCATTTTCACCGGGGGCCACATCAGCCTCCCGGTTGCCTTCAAAGGGCCAAATGTAACTTTAGGACTGTGTAAATGTAGCTACTCCTTAACTAGGGGCAAGGAGCTTGGTGCTGCTGCTGGGTAGAAACAAGGTGGAGGGCTGGATTCAGCCTGTGGACCTGGCGTTTGCCACCTGTGGGCTCAAGACTGGCCAAGGGGAACTCCCGAATAAATAGTGACTAACGCATCGGAGCCTTCAGCAGGGCATTTGAACATGAGATACTCGGAGGGGACAGAGAGTGCGGGGCTCCAGGGCTTCAAGACACAGAGAGAAGGAGTCGCAGAAGCTCTTCATAACCAGAAACATGATGGAACAGGAGAGAAGAGGGGAAGAAATTGGTCATCTGGTAGCAGCACTGAAGATAAATAGTTCAGAGGTACACAGGCCCTCACAAAGAGAAAGCAGTCATCAAGGCCACGAGGCAGAAAAAGCAATGAATAGGGAGACGGTGGATGTGGGAAAGGAACAAAGAGCAGCAGTGAGAGAAGCGTGTCCACAGGCCTGGAAGAGGGACATAGCAGGGACACGTTCCAGAGTGGCTCTCAGGCCCCTGCAGGTGCTGTGGCCCCACCATCTCGTCACATTCCGGCAGCTGTTTATTGAAATGAGTTCCAGGTACACTGTAGAGATAAATAGAGAAAAAATAAAACGTGGCCCTTCCCCTCAGGGAGTGAGTGCTTCATCTCTCATTCTCATAAAAGTTGGACTCGTAAAGAACACATGAAACAAGAGTCTAGTAATAAAGCCACATGCTTCGTAAATGAGCGGGACGGACTTAATTTCTAGCTCATCCATCTGCTGTGTAATCTGGGAAGAATGTCTTCATCTCACCAGGGCTTGTCGTCTCATCTGTAACAAGGGCACGGTGACAGCACCTGTGCACCGGGCGGGCACAAGGCTCAATGAGACGGAGCAGCCACACCTCTTGTCCTGATTCACATGCCTCTGGTTCTGCCATCAGCCAGGGTTCTTCTGCCCTCCTTTGCTGCCCTCTCTACCTTCCAAGTACAGGAAGGAGAGAAGACCAAGGAAAACAGGGAGAGCTGCTTCTGGTTGTCACAGGGGAGGAGGGTTAGGGTCCAACTTCATACAAGGACTCACGCTGATCCCTCCCGGGGTCCCCTGGCCTGGTCACCCAACCCTGCCCTTTTTCCTCTCCAGCACCAGGTCTCTGCTCAGCAGCCTCTCTGTGCTGGAGACGGGACCTAGGACCCAGATGCTCCAGCTGCAAGCAAGTTCCTAGAAAGTCCAGTGAAATGGATGTCATTCCTTTTCTGTGAGTAATCAGCCCCAACAAAGCCCACTGGTATTTCCGAGTCCGCTCCCAGTGCCCAGAGCCGGGTCCAGCAGCACAGCAGCTGCACGGACTGGAATGCAGCTCGCCAGCTCTGTCTTGGACTTAGCCTTGGGGAAGGACTCTGGGCCCCAAAGTGGGGAGGCACTCTCAAGGCCATCTCACCCATGCCCCTGCCTCTGGGCCCTAAGATTCTAAGACGTGGGTGTTTGGGGGCCCTTATAACCCACCCAAGTGTGGGGGCTAGGGGAGCCACCGTGGGGACAGGAAGATGATGTCTTTCTCTCTCTTCTCAATCTTCCACTAGAAGGGGCTGCAGGAGAGGGGGGAGAAATAGAAAGGACAGCTCAGCCCCCCAGGACGTCTCCCCCATCCGGCTCCCACCTTTCCTTCTTCAGTGTCCAGGCCAGGCTAGCTGTGTCTCTCCCTTCTTCCAGGCCACCATCCAGAGTCCGTCGCAGCCACCACTTCTGGAATCTCAGAGCTTCAGGGCCATTCCTTCTTCTCTCCAAATCCCAAGGCAGGGTTTCCCTGAGAGTGCCCGTGGGCCCAGGCCCGCTGCTGCGGGTGGGGGGTGGGGGGTGCGTGTCTCTTGCCTGAGCTCATTTAGTTATCACAGCCACTCTGCCATCCGGGGTACCCCTGCCCCAAGAGGAGACTGAAGCACAGCAAAATGTAATGACTTGCTCGAGACCCTGCAACCAGTCCTTCCACTACCTGGACAAACCCTCTGGAACTTCCAGGCTGATTTTCAAGGGATAGCAGCTGCCTCCACCGACCAACATCTAAAATGAAACAGTGGAAGCCTCACAGGCCACAGCTCACACTGCTCCAGAGCCCCCACAGGAAGAGCTCTGAGTGTCCTCTCCAAATGGTGAGGCTGGCCTCCCGAACGTTTAAGGCACGCATTGACGCTGCCCAGGGTGCAACTTCTAGGTGGGAGGGTTTCCTCTGCACACACTGCCTGCATGAATTCTGAGCACCCCCCCACCACCACCACCTTCCACCAAGCAATATCCCTGGGAGGAGCCATGGGGATAGTGCCCCCCCAAACCTGGTATCCTGTAAACACCCTGATTATTTGGGATTTACCAGCTCAGAAAAGGAGATTCTTGTAAGCACACTGTTGCCTGTGGTCAGGGGGATGATCTCAAACTGCTAGTTCCTGGGCCAGCAGCCAGCTGCCTTGGATGGTCAGAAGGTGAAATTTGAATGCTGGTGAATGGAGAGCGGAAGTTCAGCAAGGCTGAGTTAAGCCCATTCATGAAAAAGATCTGTCTCACTTCCTTATTGCCAGGAGTGCTGTGCGGAGGGTGTGTGCGTGTGCTGCTTTCTGTCTCACTTCTTCCCTCACCCCTACTCTTTTTTTTCTGGGTTTTTTTTCCCCCCTCGCTCTCAACAAAATCTAAAGTGAGAAAACGGCCAAAGAATGTGTAGCTTAGTCTGTGGTTTGCTGAAGAAAGAGAAAAAAAGAGATTCATACAAAAGCAATACTCTACCTCCCTGGAAACACCACCCCCACCTCTGTCTCTCTCTCTCTCTCTCTCTCTCTCTCTCTCACACACACACACACACAGAATTCAGTATTTCAATCATGAAAGGATAAAAGTATGACTTCCAGTCTTCTTTTGGTTCCCAGGTCATGCTGCACCCCTCCCCGTCCCCCACCCATCCCCCCACCAAATCCCTCTGGCTTCAGATGGCCAAGTCAGCCTGAATGGGGGATGAACTCTTGTCAGTCATAGGAGGAGGGGAAGGGTAGCCAAGGCTCACCTAAGAGCAGCTTCTCTGAGCTTTAACTCAAGGCTTGCCCTTTGGGAAAGAATTCTCTGCTGTCCAGCTAGGCCTCACCTCAGGGGGCCACGTGGTACCTCTTGCAGGCCCTGCCTGTCCCTAGTGGCCTGACTTCCAAGCTTTTAGAAGGCTATTTAGCTATGAAACCTAAGGCCACTTAATCTCCCGAAGCCTCAATCTTCTTATCTGTAAAGTAAGGATGATAATACAATAATAGTCCCCTCTTCACAGGGTGGTTGCAAAGATTAAGATAGTATACACAAAGGCTTACTTAGCCCAGTGTGGTGTTGTTGAACACCTCTGACAGGGAGCTCACTCACTACATCTGGAGGCAATCTGTTCCATTTTCAGCAGCTCTGAGAAGACACCACCCACTTTGCTGGGCTTTTTGAGTCTCATGAGGGATGAAGGCACCTCCTTTGCCTTCAGAATTAGAAACTGGGATGATTACCAAGAAAAAAAAATGCCTACCCAACTCAGCTTGACCCAGTCTCTGACTTGCTGGGGCCTTGCAGCCACTCGCGTGAGAAAAAAGATGTATCTCAGGGAAGGAGATTAAACCCAAGTCTCCGAAATGATTAATTGGTGCAGGAGATTTTAAGCTCGAAGCAGCTTTCAGTTGTTTCTCTCAGGCTCTAGCCAAGAAGTGCTTACTGGGCACCCACAATGATTTCAGAGTAATCTGGGAGGAGGCGCACCTGTCCCCACAGCTGAGGCCCCAGCAGTGGGTACAGCAGGTGGAAGGGCACGAGGTACTTTCCCCGCCTGGAAACGACATCTCCCGGCCTGCCAGCGCCCTGTGAGATCTCATTCATGCTGAGCCTGCACATTTGTAAAGCGCCGTCGTGACCATTACTGTTGAAGATGCCCTCCCAACGAGGGAGTAAAGTCATCTGGACAGGTGCTGGTATCTCCCCACTTTACCGATAAAAAGACTGATGCCCAGGGAGATCCTAGTGGTGGAGCTGGAAGCTGCTGGAATCCTCCAAGCTGCTGTCTCTGCCTCGTAGGTTGTTTCTACAAGTGGTGCAGATACAAAGAGCTATTCTTGTCCTCTCCTCCCCCAGTTATTCTTCACTGAGTTAGGCAGATGGCTCCTAACCACCCTCCAAGCTCCCTCCCAAGGGGCTCCTCCAGGAAATGGGCCATCCCACCCCCCTGCCCTGGGTTTGATTTGACCTTAGGTGTGGCCATGCAACTGACATTCATTGGGTGCTACCCGGAACTTCAGGGAGCACACGCTCCAAGCCTACAGGCTCCAGGTGCAGAAGATGGGGTTCCAGTGAAGGCATCTCTCCTAATATCTTCATCACTTCCTCCTACCCTGCCGGGTCCCCAAGACAGGCACTGATAGTGAAGGAGAGGAAACATCTGGTCTGGGGTTAGCTCCTCTGCCCTCGTGTCAGGGGGGCTTATGGGAAGAGATGGTTGGAGGTCTCGCAAGCTTGAAATAAACCAACGGTTTAGTTGCAGTGCTCCAGCACCCGCTGTCCTCTCCTCCCCGATGTGAATATCATTCATCCTCCCAGCAAGACCCCCACCAGCACCAGGCTCCACCCCTGCCACCACCCAGCAGACAGCTGTCGCTGCCACTTTCACAAACCGGAGTGATCCATGACCAAAGTGGGGGCTCCGGGGTGTCTCTGCCAAGACAATGAAGATACTCATTGTCACAGGGCCAGGGGAGGGTGGTGGCACTAAACACATTTCCAAACTCCCGAAACGTGGTCTTCCTCCACACCCCCTCTTCCTTCCCCTCTCCCTTTCTAATCATAATAACATGTCTTTTATGGAACGTTCATTCTGCCAGGCACTTACACAAATTGTCTTACCTAATCATCACATCGTCCCTTTTAGGTAGGCCTTCACCCCCTTCTTACAGAGAACGGAGTGAAAGCACAGAGAGCTTCAGTACGTAGCCGAGGTCACACGGCTGTGAAGGGGCAGAGCTCTGGGTCAAACCGCTGTTTTCAGCGTCTTCACCAAACTCTCCCTGAATTCCCACTGAATCCTGCTCACTCTCCTACTAGTCCCAGCAGCATTCCGGCACCAAGCCCCATCGTATAACAACCGATAAGAGTCAGCTGCCCTCTTCCTTATCTCCCAGGAACTCTTCGTTTATTCATTTCAATCATTCATTCATATTCAGAGACTCAATACCTACCATGTGGTCAGCATGTGCTACATATTAAGGAAGAACAAAATACTTTAGACACCATTCCAGACATCTGCTAGGTATGTGGCCAGTAGGAAGTGTGATGGAGGGCGTGGCACGGAGAGTCAGTACCCCCAGATGTTAGAGGAAGGGGATCACCTGGTTTGCTCAGGCTCATTCTCACCGTTCTGCCTCCCAGTTCTTTCCTGTGGCTTTGAAAAATAAACAAATGGGAAGAGCCAGGGGTGAGTGGGGTGGCGTGGTGGCTGACCGGAGAAAGACCTGGTCCTGGGGCCGCTTGCTGATGTGTGGCCTTGTAGTGTGGGACTCTGGCAGGCCCTTGAATGGTGCCTGGTGACCATCTTGAGCCAAAAGAAGAAGAGGAGAAAATGTTTGGTGCCAGTTAAGGGGGTGGTAAGTCCGAGAGACACTGAGGAGAGCAGACCGTGTCTGGCAGAAGCTGCGGTCTAGGGGCAGAGAGATCACAAAGGTATGTCGGGGCCTCACTGGGGAGGGCCCAGAGTGACGGGTGAGGGAGAGCCTTGATGCTGTAGGCCATGAGAGGTCATATATGGAAAAGCAGAGGAGGAGTGGGCTTGGGCACCGTCTTGTGGCTACAGCATTCCGGAGGCTGCCGGTGCCACTGTTTCTGGGTGGGGTGAAGAGCAGAGATGGGCTTGGTGTTGGGCAGACCTGAGTTTGAATCCCAGAGTCATTGCTATGTTGTGAACCTAAGCGAATTTTCTTTTGCCCATCTGAGTCTTGGTTCTGTTATCTCTAAAGTGAGCACAGAAATACCCACTCTGCGGTGCTGTCGTAGGTCAATGAAACGTGTGCGAAGAATCTGACAGAGTGCCTGGTATGAGCAAACACCCTCGGATTGGCAGCCAGTTATTCTCTTCTGCCCTGGTACCTGGGTGATTGTCCCAGTTTATTTGCTTGGAAAGTATGAAAATGTGATTGTGTTCTTAGGGACTATCTCTCCATTTTTAAGAGAAGTCCTGGGGAAATGTCTCCATGCCCAGCAACATTGTGCTGGGGATAAAGTGGTCTCCTCTCCACCAACAGAAAACCTTATAGTAGCACAATCAAGAACAAGGATTGTGCTACAACCCTGCATTGTGCTGGACATGCACACACAAAGCCACAATAAATAACTTATGTGAGGAATGAGTGAATCCCTCATATATGTGGAAAGAGACCATTTATCAAGAATACACTGTGGGCCCTGACCTGTGTGGCTGGGTTGGTTGGGCGTCATCCCACAAAGCAAAAGGTCACCAGTTCAATTCCCGGTCAGGGCACATGCCTGGGTTGTGTGTTCGGCCCCTGGATGGAGCACGTACCAGAGGCAACCGATCAATATTTCTCTTTCACATTGATGTTTCTCTCCATCTCTTTCTCCCTCTCTTCCATTCTCTCTAAAAATAAATAAATAAAATCTTAAAAAATAACTTTAAAAAAGAACATACTCTGGGTACATGGTATATACATTGAACACTGAGTTGTACCCTTTCCCCACCTATTCTGTCCTCTGGAAATTTGGAAATGAGGGGAAAAAAACTGCTCTCAGAGAGTAAAATCCATGAAATAAACTCACAATGCATCAGAGCGGAACTTGCAATTACCTGCAAGAGAGAATGATTTTGTAGGCATCCAGCCTCCATCGGAACTTATTTAAAAGGGCTATCCCCAGGAAAGGTGGTCAGTCAGAAGGAGATAGCTCAGCCACAGAAACACTGAATAAGCAGTTCCAGAGAAAATCTAGAGCCCTGGCTTAGAGAGACTGCATCCTAAAGGCAGCTGTCTTTCTTGTGGAGGTGGACACATCCAATGATCCTCACCTGATGCCATTACATATTTTCATGTTGTAACTGTTGATACCTTCAGGCTTTTCATTCTGTTCTCACCAAGAAGCTACATGACTGGAATCTGATTTCCCTCATTCTCTCTCCTCAAAAAGAGAATGGATGTCAGCCCTGAAGCAGTTCCATCCGCGTGTCCATAGCTGTCTCTTACGATGGGTGAGCCTTGACCACCCTGGGACCCTCCTGAGACCCAGTGCTGGAGCAGTAGGTCGGAGGACCAGATGCTGACCGACGCCATGGCACCATGAGCTGGTCTTCCGGGAAGCCCCCGCCTTCCCTGCCCCTTACATCTGGGCTTTCAGACTGCTTCTCTATTTCAAAACACATCAGAATACATCAATGCCCTGCCAATTAGGTAGGAGTGATTATGAGCCCATTCTTTAGGAAATAGAGACTCCAAATGGTTCATCAACTTGCCCAAGGGCGCTCACTTAGTAAACCATCCTGGACTCAAAACTTGTTCCACTTCCAAAGTTCATGTTCTTTCCATTACTTCATGTCATTTCTGCTTTCAAGGACCTTCCTCTCTAGCATGTGTTTAGGTAAGAAATTGTGTTTGGTTGGTAAGGTGGGAGAGATCAGAACGGTCACCTGCCCGAGGCTCCCTCTGTGACTGGTTGCCTTCTTCACTTCCAAGGGCAGGATGGGGAAGGTGCTGGGGTGTCTATATATCCAGCTACCTCTGGAACTACTCAGCAAGGAAGACTGGAGACTTATGTTGGGGAGACAATGAACAGAGTCAACCTCTTCTTTTATGCTCACAATTCCACACCTTCAGTCACCCCCAATTCTTTAGTCCCTCTGAGCTGAATGAATGACCCCCCAGCCAAGAGATCAGGGTAAGTATTTCATCCTTTGCTCCCAAATAATATAATCTTGTTTTAAAAATTCATTTCTATATCATTTCCTCCTTAAGACACAGAAGCCCATCCACCCTTTGCTGTTACCTACGCATGTACCTTTCCTGAATCCTATTGAAAAGTAACTGCCTTTAAAAACAGCTTTGCCATTTATGGATATGTCCCTAAGTGATTTATCATTCTTTTCTTTAAAAATCAGGATAGATGAAGTATAATTTATATGCAGTAAAGTTCAGTCTTTAGAGTTTAGTGTCTATGAATTTTGAAAAAACCTAATCGTGTATCCACAAGCACAATCCAGATGAAGGACATTTTGCATCCCCCAACGTTCCCTGTGCTCCTTTGGGGGTAGTTCCCTCCCCACCACCTAGGTCTTGGAAACTGCTGATTTGTTTCCCAGCCCTATAGCTTTGCCTGTTCCAGAACATGACAGAAAGAGAATCATACAGGATGCAGCCTTGGAACCTGGCTTCTCTTGTTTGGCATAGCATGATGCTTTTGAAATTCATCCTGGTTGTGATACCTATCAATAGCTCGTTCTGTGTTATTGCTGAGTCGTATTCCAATGTCAGAGTTTGTTTCTCCTTCACCACTGACCATTGGGTTGTTTCCAGTGTTTGGCGATTATCAATAAAGCTAGTTTTTGTGTAAAAATATCTTTTCATTTCTTTTGGGTGGGATTGCTGGGTCACACGACAAATCTATGTTCAGTTTTGTAAGAAATGGTCAGACCATTTCCTAAAGTTGCTGTACCCACTTTACATTCCTACCAACCATGTGTAAGAGTTCTAGTTGCTCTGTGCCCTTACCAACATTTTCTATTGTCGGTTTTTGTTTTAACCACTCTAATAGGTCTGTGTGGCATCTTGTTGTGGTTGGATTTGCATATTCTTAATGACTAATGATCTCAAACATCTTTTCCTGTGTGTTCTTTTTTTTTTGGCAATTTCTATTTCTTCTTTGGGGAGATGTTTGTTGGAATCTTTGGTGCTAACTTTTTGTTGGGTTGTTCGTTTTCTTATTATTGTGTTGTGAGCATTTCCCCCTATACTTTGGATACCTTATCAAATATATATTTTGCAAATATTTCTCTCAGTCTGTGATTTATCTTTTTATTCTCCTAATAGTATCTCTCATAGAGGAGAGGATTTTAGTTTTGATGAAGTCCATTTTGTCAGTTTTTTTTTTTCTTTCATGGTTAATGCTTTTCATGTCCTAAAAAAATCTTTGCATTGCCTAAAGTCAAAAACATCTTTTTTCCTGTTTTTTTTTTTCTAGAAGTTACAGGTTTTATCTGTAGGTCTATGACCTATTTCAAGGTAGTTTTTATTTATGGTGTAGGGTATGAATCAAGGTCTATTCTTTCTTTCATATACATGCCCAAATGTTCCTACACCAGTTTTAGAAAAGTCTATACTTTCTCACTGAATTCCCTTGACACTTTTGTCAAAATGAGTTGGCCACCTTATGGGTGGGTCTATTTCTGGACTCACTATTCTGCTTTGTTGATCTACATTTCTTTTCTATACTAGGCCAAAACCACAATGTCTTGACTGGTGTAACTTTATAGTAAGCCTGGAAATCAGAATATTTTTTTTCATATTTAAATAAGTAGGTTCATAGTGTACATATTTTTGTTTACTTTTTTTACAACAATAATTTTGGATCCATTGATGCACTGTGTAATAAATACCTCTAGTCTCTTCATTTTCACAACTGTATAGTATTCCTTTATATGTCTACACCACAACTTTCTATCATTCTACTCTTGATTAACACATAGACTGTTTTAGGTTTCTGCTACCTCAAAAGTATGTTTCTATGAACATTCTTGTACCTGTTTAATAGTGTACCTGTGCATTAGTTTCCCAGGGTTTGAATCTATGTATGGGATCACTCAATCCCTGGGCATATGAACCCTCATTTTTCCTAAATAAGATCCAACGTAATTGGACCAGTTGTCAGCCTCGGCAGCAGTGCCCTGAAGTATTCAGTGTCTCACACTACCTACAACACATGGGACTGCCAGACTTTTAACTTAAAGTTCTACCTGTTGTGGGGTTTTTTTGTGCACATCCCTGTGTATTAGAAGAATTGGACATTCTTATGTTCTTTGGCTACTCAGCTTTTCTTTCCTAGAAAATGCCTGTGTCTTCTGCTCATTTTTCTCTTGTGCTTTTCTTAACAATTTGATGAATTCTCTCTATATTCTAAATACTAATCCTTTTTTGTTGTATAGGTATTATTTCGTATAGTGTGTATGTACCTTTTTCTCTTACCAGTGATTTCTGATGGCCAGAAATTCTTCATTTTACTATATCCAAAGTTACCGTTATCTAAAACATTGCATTGTTATGTTTTTGTAATTTTGCTTATTGTTTAAAGCTCCTCCCAAGTCCTGAATTCATAAAGACACTTGCTAATGTTTTCTTAAAAGATTTAACATTTTAACTTTCGTACGTAAACTTTCAGTTCATTAGAAATGTGTGTGTGTGCATGGTACAGATACAGTTTTGTATGGATGGTGACCCAACACCATTTATTGGGCCATGCTTTCCCCAGTGATGTTCAATGGCAGTTCTGTCACATACCAAGTTTCTAAAAATGTAATGACATGGTTTCTGGACTTCACCTTGTTCCATTGATCTATTTGTCTGTCCCTTCATCAGTACTGATTACCTTAATTAGCATTGATTTTTATTTCTTGATTCCTAATAGGAAAAGCTCCTCACTTGGACTTCTTTGAGAGTTCCTCAGCTATTCTTAGTCTTTGGGCTTCAAGTAAATGTTTGAATCAGGTTGCCATAACCCACCAAAAAAAAACCAAACCACCTTTTGGAACTTTTATTGTAATTTCATTTCATCTAAAATAAACCAAAATGAGGAGAATCCACACTGTTACACTTTCATGTCTTCCCGCCCAGGATCATGGCTTATCTCTTCATTTCACTGAGGTTCTCCACACGAAGTCTCACAACTGTTTACATTTTCCCTCATACAAGCTTTGCACGCCTATTAAATATATCCTGGGTATCTTATTTTTCGTTGCCCTTGTGTTATCTTTTTAAAATTATATTATCTGGGCTTTGATGCTGCATAAAATCAACTTTTGTACACTGATATTTGATCTGACACCTTTGATAAACTGCTGTTTATCCTAGTGATTTGTCTGAAGAACAGTTTATGTTATCTATGTAGACAATCATATAAACTGCAAATATGATAGTTTTATTTCTTTCCTTCCTATTCTTTATAGCTGTCATTTTTTTCTCACATACCGTATTGGCATACCTCAGAGATTTTGCAGGTTTGGCTCCAGACCGCCGCAATAAAACGGACCTTGCAAAAAAGTGAGTCACACAAACTTTTTGTTTCCCAGTGCATATAAAAGTCATGTTTAAACTACCTTGTAATCTATTAGGTGTGAAACAGCATTATGTCTAATAAAAACAATACCTACATTAAAAAATACTTTGTCACTAAAAAATGCCTTCAGTGAGTTGTAATCTTCTCCTTGGTGGAGGGTCCCACCTCGGTGTTGATGGCTGCTGACTGACTGGGGCTGAGGTTGCTAAAGTTGAGGTGATTGTGGCAATTTCTCGAAATAAAACAGCAAAGACGTTTCCTGCATCGATTGACCTTCCTTTCACTTGAACCCTTAGAGGACACTGTAGAGTTTTTAACCGGCCTAATTTCAATGTACTTGTGTCTCGGGGAATAAGGAGGGAGGACCAAGGAGAAGGAGAGAGACCAGGAACAGCCAGTCACTGAGGCAAGAAGAACACGCACATGTGTGGGTTTTAGTTCACCATCTTATATGAGAGTGGTGTGTGTGCCCCCAAACAATTATAATACGGACATCACAGATCACCATAAGAAATATAATAATGAAAACGTTTGAAATAGCCCTAACTGGTGCGGCTCATTGGGCGGAGCATCGTCCTGCAGGCCAAAAGGTCATCGGTTCGATACCTGGTCAGGGCATATGCCTGGGTTTCGAGCCAGGTCCCCAGTTGGGTTGGGGGCATGTGGGAGGCAATTGATCGATATTTCTCTCCCTTTCTTTCTCCCTCCCTTCCCCTCTCGCTAAAAACAAATAAATAAAATCTTTTAAAAATGTTTGGGATATTGTGAGAATTACCAGAATGTGACACAGAGACACAACATGAGCAGATGCTGTTGGAAAACTGGCACCGATAGACTTCCTGGATACAGGATTGCCGTAGACCTTCGGTTTGTAACAAAAGCACAGTATCTGTGCAGCACAGTGGGGCGGAGCACACTAAAACCAGGAATGTGCGTGCTGGCGAGACCTTCCGACAGCACTGAATGAAAGCAGTGAGAGCAGGCCTGGCCAGGTAGCTCAGGTGGTTAGAGCATCATCCCGACATGCCAAGGTTGTGGGTTCTCTAAAATTAATTAATACATAAAATTCAAAACTTCAAAAAAAAATATTGAGAGCAAATAGCCTCAGCTTGTTACTGATTCCCAAGAAAAATGTTCACTATTTTACAGTGCGATATGTGGTTACAGTAACTGTGCTTGTGTGTACACACACCAAGCCCATACAATTCATGAGCGTGTGCAAAAAACCCTCATCAGGTTAAGGAAGTCACCTTTCATTCCTAATGGGGCAAGGACTAGGGCTTTTTATCATAAAACAAATATTGAAGGTTATCAAACGTTTTCTGTCTCTGTTGAGATGATCACATGGTTTTTCTTCTTTTAATGAAGTGTTATGTAGTGAACTACATTTAGAAATTTTCTAATGCTGAATCAGCTTTGCATTTATGGAATGAATCCAATTTGGTCATAATTTATTATCTTTTTTCTATGTGCCTAGTGTGAATATGTTAATGTTGCATTTAGGACTTTTGCATCTGTGTTCATTAGTGGAATGTTTCTGTGATTATTTTTTCTCCAACAAGTATGTCTGATTTTGGTATCAAGGTTATATTGGCCTCATAGAATGTCTTAAGAAATGTTACTCTATAGAAGAATTAAAATGATATTGAAATTATCTTTTCCTTTAATGTTTGGCATACTCACCTCTAAAATCATCTGGGATTGATATATTCTATGTAGGAAGATTGTTAACTGCTCATCACCCAAGTTTAATGGTTTTCCATTTCCTCTTGAGTCCATTTTGTCAATTAATATTTTGCTGGCAATTTGTCCTTTTTATTTAAGTTTTCAAGTTTATTGGCAATAGATGACATAATATTCTCTCATATTTCCATTCCTGCTGCAGGGGCTGCTATAACAAAGTACCAGAAACCGGGTGCCTTAAAACAACAGACATCTATTGTCTCACAGTTCTGGAGGGCAGACGTCTGAGACCAAGGCGTCAAGAGAGTTGGTACCTTCTGAAGACTCCGAGGCAGAATCTGTGCCAGGCCTCTGTCCTCGCTTCTGATGATGGTTGGCAGTCTTTGGGGCTTCTTCACTTGGGGCACATCACTCCAGTTGCTGCCTTTGTGTTTCCATGATGTTCTCCCTATGTCTACATCTGGGTCTCTTCCCTTCCAGAAGGGCAGTCACAGTGGATCAGAGCCCACTTTAATGGCCCGTCTTCAGGTGATTACAGCTGCGGAGATTCTATTTCCTAATAAGGTTCCATTCCCAGGTGATGGAGGTTGAACATATTTTTTGGGGAAGACACAATTCAATCCATAACAAATAGTTAAATCCTCTTCCTTATTTCTAATGTTGTTTTTGTGCCTTTTTTCTTTATTTCTTAGTCATTATTGCTGGCAGTTCTCAATTTCATCAACCTTTTTCAAGTAACAGCTTTTAGTTTTGTTAGTCATCTCTATTTTATCTCACATTCTTGTTCCGTTAATTCTGCTCTTTATTAATACATCACTTCTACTTTTCAAAAGGTTATCCTTTTACTCTAATTTCTTAATTCAGACATTTACCTTGCTACTATTCAGACTTTCTTCTTTCCTAATATATAGGTATACAGGTTATATATTTTCTTTTAACTATTTCTAACCACCCCAACTACTGTTTTAGTTTATTCCTTACATTCTAATATGCAATATTAGACTTATCAATCAATATTAAGTATTTTTGAATTTCCATTATGATTTCTTCTTTGATCCTGGAGTTATTTAGAAATGTGTCTTTAAATCTCCAAATATAGGATTATTTTTAGTCATCTTTTTGTTTTTAATTTCATATTTATTTTCTTTATAGTTATAGTATGTAGTCTATAAGACACTGAAACGTCTTGAGACTTGGTTTGT
>VMDR010010644.1:0-30309 GCA_007922815.1 Macrotus californicus | reverse complement strand
ATATATGACTCATGGACATGAACTAAAGAGGGGGAATGTGGGTGGTAGGGGGTGTGCAGGGTGGAGGGGAATAAAGGGGGGAAATGGGATAACTGTAATAGCATAATCAATAAAATATGTTTAAAAAAATAATGAGGGTCAGTTTAAAATAGAATTTAAGATAGTCTGTTAGGGTATGTAACCCGCAGTCTTCTCAGATCGCAGCTCATAAAGATTCTATCCCTGTCTCTGCTTATTGGGTCTGGTAGGGTGGCAGGCAATGGCTTTTCCAGTGTCACAAATACCATACCTTTCTATAACACCTGGCAGTGAAGCATGTTTACACAGACAATCTATAAGTACCCAGGGGCAAAATAACCTTTGCATTTCCAAAGTTATCTCTTCTATATTAGGAGACTATTTGTTATTCCCAAACAAATGAAAATATATTCAGGTAGAACACAAACAGAAACATGTTTTGGTTTTTTCCCCATTGAAAATACAGCTTCTATGGCACTGCCTTTCAAAGAATTTCATTATATTTAGATGAAAATCACACCTTGTGAAACTGGATTATAGTACATGTTGATGATAATCCTAGGTCTCAAGCCTCCCAACATTTAATTATGCTCTTTGTAAAAGAATGAAATTTGACTTTCAGAGAAGCAAAGTGAAAACCCAGGGATGCCATAAAGCAAGGCTTTGCTCCATCTAAGCACTGATTGCACTTTTATTTGTTTTCTTCATAGTATTTTGGAATTCATGTGGAATGCAAAGTGCAATAAATTCAGATTTCATGTTAACAGGAAATCCCCCTTATTAAATAAAAGTTAACGATTTCATGTGAATAGGAAATCCCCCTTAACAAATAAAAAAGAAAAGATTTCATGTGTATAGGAAATCCCCCTTATTAAAAAGAAGGTCGATATTCAGCTGAAAACTTGTTAGAAAAAATATTGGCAAAGTTTTTACTGTGAGTAAAGAAAGCCCCAGTTTACTTCAGAGTTTAGCTTTAAATTATCATTTCCTGGAACCTCGAGGCTATGTGGGGGTCAGATTTAACCAACAATTTATTTTAAAAAGTCTGTTGAATTCCTGCAGTGCTATTTAATGATAACTGGAATGAGGGATTTTAAACTCCTTGTGTTGAGGGGGAAATGTGTGAAGAACAGAGAACTAAAGTTAAAAAACACCCTTCTCCTTGGTAAGTGAGCCTGGGGCTACGGAACCCTGGATCTCCACTGTGTGGGACACCTGCTCCCTTCTTCAGCACCTGAGGCAAAGCTCCCCACAGGTCAGGTGCACTGGGAGCCATACAGGCAGAAAGGACTGGACTGAATGGGGATGGGGACCAGGTCATGGGGACCAGGCCACCAGTGGTTAGTGTAAGCCCCATTCCTTGGGGCACGTCTCAGTCACAGCTGACTCCCCGAAATCCCTGCAGTTCCCCCAGTGTGGCTCCAAGCCCTGGTCCATCAGTTTTCTTCCCTTCCCAGCTCCTCCACCCCCATTTCCACAGAGACCACCAGCCTCTGCATTTAAAAACAGACAAAAAAAAAACCCTCTAAATGTTCTGCCATTAATGATATAGGAAAGAGAATTAAAAAAAAAATATTCCCTCCTGTCCTTGAAGATCAGGAACAAGACAAGGATGCCCACTTTTACCACTTATATTCAACATAGTACTGGAAGTCCTAACCATAGCAAATAGCCAAGAAAAAGAAACAAAAAGCATCCAAGTTGGAAAAGAGAAGTAAAATTACCTCTGTTCACTGATGACATGATCTATGTTAGATGGCCAACCCTATAGATGGCCATCAACAAACTCAGAACTAATAAAAGATTCAGCAAAGTTGCAGGATACAAAATCAATGCACAAGAATCAGTTGTATTTCTATACACTTAAAATGAACAATATGAAAAGGAAATTAAGAGAGCAATTCCATTTACAATCACATCAAAAAGAAGATGCTTAGGAATAAACTTAACCAAGGAATCAAAAGACTTGTATAAGGAAAACTACAAAACATTGCGAAAAGAAATTAAAGACACAAATAAATGGAAAGGCATTCAGCATTCATGGATTGGAAATCTTAATATTGTCAAAACCATCCAAAGTGATCTACAGATTTAATGCAACTCCTACCAAAAAACCAATGGATTTTTTTTTTTGGCAGAAATAAGCAAAAAATCGATCCTAAAATTCATATGGAATCTCCAGGGACCATGAGCAGCCAAAACAATCTTAAACAAGAACAAAACTGGAGGATTCACACTTTTAAAACTTAACTACAAGTTACAGTGGCTTTTGTAGTAAGTTAATTACTGTGGTTTTGTAGTAAGTTAACTTCAAAAGTGGTAAAAAGACAGACATAAAAAAACAATGGAATAGAATAGAAAGTCCCAAAATAAACCCATGTCTATAGGGGGAAATGATTTTCAACAAGGGTGCCAAGACTATTCAATGAGAAAGGATAGTCTTTTCAACAAATGGTAACAGAAAAATGGAAAATACACATGCAAAAAAATGAAATTGGTCCCTTACCTTATACCATCTACAAAAACTAACTCAAAAATGGATCAAAGCATAAAAGCTAAAACTACTAAACTCTTAGAAGAAAATATAGGTGAAAAGCTCAAGACATTGGATATGGCAATGATTTCTTGGTTGTGACACCAAAAGTAAAGCCAGTGAAAGAAAAAAAATATGTTAAACTACATCAAAATTAAAAGCATGTGTACCTCAAAGCACACAAGCTATTAGTGAAAAGGCAAGACTCTAGAATGGGAGAAACTGCCCTGGCTGGTGGCTCAGTGGATTGGGTCCTGGCCTGAGAACCGAAGGGTCGCTGGTTCAATTCCCAGTTGGGGTGCATGCGTGGGTTGAGGGCCGGGTCCCCAGTGGAGGAGGCTCAAGAGGCACCCACACATTGATGTTTCTCTCCCTCCCTTTCTCTCTCCCTTCTCCTCTCTCTGAGAGTAAATAAATAAAATCTTAAAAGAAAAAGAATGGGAGAAACTTTACAAATCATATATCTGATACGAGATTAGTATCCAGCATACAGAGAGAATCTCCACAACTCCATAACAAAAACAAGCAACTGGATTTAAAAATGGGTAAAGACTTGAATAAATATTTCTCCAAAGAAGATATACAAATTAGCCAATAAGCTAACAAGACGCTCAGCATAACTAATCATTCGGGAAAGGCAAATCAAAACCACAATGAGAAGGCAGCCGTGCTCACCACTATACCCTCCATGCTATGAGACACCCATTAGTATGGCTGCTATCAAAAAAATAAATAAATAACTGTTAGGGTGTGGAGAAACTGGAACCCTTATGGGAATGTACAACGGTACAACTGTTGTGGAAAACAATACGGTACTTTTTCAAAAAATTAAAAATAGAATTACCATATGATCTAGCAATTCCTTTTCTGGGTATTTGCCCCAAAGAATTGAAAACCAGTTCTTAAAGGGGTATTTGAACACTCATGTTTATAGCAGCATTATTTATGATAACCAAAAGGTGGAAGCAACTCAAGTGTCCATTAATCAATGAATAAATAATATGAGGCATTACATATAATGGCATATTATTCAGCCTTAAAAAGCAAGGAAATTCTGACACATCACAACTTGGTTAAACCTTGAAGACATTTTACTGTGTGAAATAAGACAGTATCCCATTTCATAAATATACAGTATTTATGCTGTATGAAATAAGCCAGTAAACAAGACAAATATTGTATGCCTTCCCTAATAGGAGGTACCTTGAGTAGTCAAATTCAGACAGGAAGTAGAATGGTGGCTGCCAGGAGTTGCAGGGAGAAGGATGAGGAGGTATTGTTTAATGGGCACAGAGTCTCAGCTTGGGAAGATGAAGAGTTCTATGGGTGGACGGTGGTGACGGTTGTACAACAATGTGAATGTACTCTATACTTAATGCCACTGAACTATACACTTAAAAATGGTTAAGATGCCCTGGCTGGTGTAGCTCAGTGGATTGAATGTGGGCCTGTGAACCAAAGGGTTGCCAGTTCGATTCCCAGTCAGGGCACATGCCTGGGTTATAGGCCAGGTCCCCAGTATGGGGCACTTGAGAAGCAACTACACATTGATGTGTCTCTCCCTCCCTTTCTTCTTCCCTTCCCCTCTCTCTAAAAGTAAATAAATAAAACCTTTAAAAAAATGGTTAAGATGGTAAATTTTGTAATAATAAAAAATAATAAAAATAATAAAAGGGAGCCCTGGCCAGATGGCTCAGTTGGTTAGAGTGTAGCCCCATACTCCAAAAGGTTGTGGGTTTGATTCCTAGTCAGGGCACATATCTAGGTTGTGGGTTCGATTCCTGGTCAGGGCGTGTATGAGAGGCAACTGATCGATGTTCCTCTTTCACATCTATGTTCCTCTGTCTCTCTCTCTCTCTCCCTCCTACCCCCCACTTCCTCTCCCTCTAAAACCAATATGTATATCCTTAGGTCCTCACCGATAGTAAAAATAATAAAAGGAAGAAAAAAAAACATAATCAATCTCTTAGTTGAAATTTTTTATTTGTTAAAGAAAGATGAGACTTTGGTAGGCTACCAGTAATATAGCCATAAAAATTTAAAAAAACAAAAGACAGTTAAAGTTAGAGGGGAAAAAACATTCCCTCTGTGACCTGCACCTTCACACCTTCACTTTCCTCTTAGTTCATCAATTAACTGCAAAGAAATTAATGGTAAATTTTAGGGTACAAAAAGGACTGAGGCTTGAAAATGTCTGGGGAAGTCTTTGACAAACTATAAACATCACACACAAAAAATATTTGTTAGTGTCACTATTTCTATTTCTATTTTAGAGGGAAACTAAAACCAGATTTTCTGAGCATTTGTCTCCAGCTGTGGCAGGAGCTGAGCTGGAGGCTTGGACGACACTGGAGGATGGGCTCCTAGAGGCACCATGTCCCATACCCACATAAACAGTGGTGGGTCATGCCGTGGAAATAGTCCTTAGACTGCTGACTTGTAGGGAATTGCTATGGCTTGGCATGAGGAGCTTGGGTTCTGTCAATGGACACACCTGAGTCCAAACCCTGTTCTACCACGGATTAGCTTGACCTTGAGCAGGTTACTGATGCTATCTAAGCCTCGATTTTCTCAATATACAATGGCTATAACAAGAGTACACATCTTCAAGATTGGCACGGTAAAGCATTTAATAAGATGCCACCAACCCTAGGCATGACACATACATACTTAATAAAGGTTAGACTTCATCATGACTACTAGTGCTCTCATCTCTCAGGACTCTCTCAACAGTCTCCTCAGCCTCAAGTCACATCTCCACCAGACTCAGAAACCCTGTGTTAGGGGAAGCCACAGGTGAATGTCTTTAGTCCCAACTCCCCAAGGGGCTCTGTCTGCAGAGAATGTATGCAGCTAAGTGAATTGAACAGGCAACTAACCCTTGAGTGGCAACATTTTCAGACTTTGGATGCCATGTTTAGAAAAATAAAATTCTGCACTTATTTCCATCCTGCTCCATGAGTTACCCTAGGACAGCATCTTCATGCCCTTTCCTTAGGCAATTTTATGCTCTCCTGGTTTCTATATACTCAAAATGGCCAGTAATGTATTTGTAACCCACACCCCTCTTTTAATCTGCAGATCCTGGTGCTAGCCTCCTTGACACGTCCTCTGGGTCCTCACAGGCACTTCAAAGTTAACGTATACAACATGGAACTCTTTACTGCCACTTCCTTTCCTCCCAGATTTACCGTCTCCTTCAATGGCATCCCCATTAACTCAAGTGGTCATGCGAGAAGCTCAAGGCCATCCTGGATGCTTCTCTTCACGACCCTCACATTAAATTCATCACTGAGTTCTGGGTCGTTCTCTAAATTCTACCTCTAATTCCTCCCTGAAGACCAAAGCCACTCTCTGAAGGATCATAGTCTTCTCCCATCTGGTCTCCTGGAAAGTCATCCCTGTTCCACTGAAATCCTTTCTGTAACTAGCAGTCAGGGCAATATTTTAAAGATAAAGTTCTATTATATCAGCCTCTTTACAAGACATAATGATGCTTGGATGAGGATGATGGCCATGAAGATTCTAGAAAGTACAAAAGTGGGTAGCCCCTCTGTTCAGTACCTAACACATAGTAGGTACTCAATAGTGCTTTGAATGAATGCAAGGGTTTCCATTTCTTCTGTCTTTTTTCTAGAACAGAAATGATTTTTTCTTTTTCTTTTTTTTTAAGAGGGGAAGAGAGGGAGAAAGAGAGGGGAAGAAACATCAATGTGCGAGAGATACATCAATCGGGTGCCTCTCGCATGCCCCCAACTAGGGACCTGGCTTGCAATCTAGGCATGTGCCCCAACTGGGAATCGAACCAGTGACCTTTTGGTTCACAGGCTGGCACTCAATCCACTGAACCACACCAGCCAGGGCTAGAATAGAAATGATTTTCTATAGGCACTTCCAACTCCCTCACGTGCCAGTGGCAAACTAGGGGCAATCATAGCCTTTCCTAATTAAATACTCCTCTCTCATCTTCTGCAATCTCTGGCTCTTGGTCTTTTCCTCATTTCTTGTCTAGTTGCAAAAATATTGCTGTTCTCACATGCTGCTCCAAGAAAAATACAATGTGCCCAGTCCACATTCCTATCTGACTTTCTTTGGAAACATAATCATAGTTGGTTTGGATGAGTACTCTGTTACTCCATCCCATCCTCTTAAGCAATCCCAAGGGTCTCCCTCCTGATCCAGTGAACTGTGCTTAGACACTGGGGGAGGAGGGAGAACTGATAATAGAGTCAGTGTTAGAAATATTATGTAAGCTGAGTTCAGGAACCTGAGCTCTGCCTTTGCCTATTTTCCATGAGGAAAAAAGAGGGAAATCTAGAAAGACCTCTAAATTGTGCCCAGGTGTGAGGGCAGTCGATCCACAGGACAGAACCCAGAGTTAGAATGCAGAAACTTCCAAGGTCGTGGAGGTTGTTGCCGGTCAGGGTGAAGGCTTGACCCTGAGTTTTATACAAAGCTAAATTTATTCCTTTGGTTTTTATATTATATGTATATCATACATTATGATAGTTCTATAATATTATAGAATATTTTATTTTTATTTCTATTGTCACACTCCATGTCATTTTTCACAGCAAAACTGCTGTGAGAACTGTATTATTAGCAATCTTGAAGCTCTGTTGTTCATCTCCCAAGCACAGTCATTTGGCCTCTCGCACAGCCTGAGCCCGCAGAAAGGAGCTGCGGCTCACTCAGTGCTGAGCTCTGGGGAGCCTGGCACCTGCCGGAGTCAGAGAGATCACTGGGAGCAGCTCTGGTGGTTCAATGGACAGCACCTTGCCACACCAACAGTGAGAACCACTCCCTTTACCTGCCCGCCTCTTTAAGGCTTCGGCTCCCATTTTTTACTTTCCCCACTCCTGAGGGGGTGCTAAGGACCCCCTGCCCTGTCAGAACAAGGCAGGAGAGAGGAGATTCCACTCTGACCAAGGAATACTTGTATTTTGCCATGTGTAATGCACATTTTTGCCCACATCTTCGAGGGAAAAATAAGGATGCGCATTTTACATGGGTAGTACTAATTCCATGCCTATATAAATGTTTTTAATTCTTTTATTTATGCTTATGCATTAAAAGTATAACTCTAGAAAGCAATAAGGATGTCCATATGCAAAATAATACCCTGAGTATGACAATTGGTTTTGTTTCTAAATATAAATTAATAATTGAATTATAAAATTCACATTTTTCCCTCAAAGTTTGGGCAAAAAAACATGGGCACATATTATACATGGGAGCACACTATACACAGCAAAACATGGTAACTATTTCCTACTGAGAATACCCAACTATTTTCTGACTGTGCACACTGCTCATACTTCCTGGACATTTTATCAGTCTCTGACAGTGCTTTATACCTTGTTATGTGTTGAATTATGTCCTCCCAAAAAAAGATATGTTAAGAGTCCTAGTCACCAGTACCACGGACAATGCCCTTATTTGTAAATAGGGTCTATGTAGGTTTAGTCAAGTTCATATAGTCATTAGATGGTCCCTATCCAATATGACAAAGGTCCTTTTAAAAGGGGGAAGTTTGGACAGACTCGCAGGGAGGGAAGGGAGTGTGATGAACACAGGGGAACTGCCGTGGGAGGGTGCAGGCAGGCTGGAGGGGTGTGTTACACACCAAGGAACGTGAGGCGGCCAGAGCCTAGGAGAAAGCACATAACAGTGCCTTCCTTGGTGCTTTCAGAGGATGCAGAGTCCTTGATTTGGGGCTTCTGGTCTCCAGAAATATGAAATAAATTTCTATTGCTTTCAGCCACTCAGTTTGTGGTACTTTGTCACGGCAGCCCTAGGAATCTACTATACCTTCCTCTTTCCAGAGAGTTACTCTGGTGAGCACAGGTCCTGGTATTTGACAGACCTGAGTGTGAGTGTGAAATGTCTCCTACTAAAAAATATTGAGGGCTTCCTCAAAACAGGCATACTTTCATTTTATTTTTAGCCCAAAGGGATCTTTTGGCCTCTTTAGCCACCCTACTCAAGCCTTCAGGAATCTTTCTGCCTTAACTATTTAATTTAACTATTTAACTATTTAATTCAGCAAGTATATACACACACATACATACGCCAGCACTACTCCAGGTGCTGAGGAGGCAACACTGAGCATACAAAGCCCTGCCCTCCCTAATGCACAGGTGAGAACAAATGCTTGAAAAAGAAGGCGAGGCACAGGTTGGAGCAGGTCAGGAGGGCAGGTGGTAAGCTTGCTATTTTATGTGGGGTGGTCAGGGACATCTCTGCAGTGGACATTCGGGGAGAATAAGAAAGTGAGGAACAGGACACACAGATATGTGAAGGGAGCATGTCTCAGGCTAAGGAAGAGTCAGTGCAGAGGTCCAGAGGGGAGCAGGCTTATTAAACCAACCAAGGAGACTGGTGTTGCTGGAACAAGTGGGTGATGGGCAGGTGGGAGGGGAGGGATGAAGAGCCCAGATAAAGGGACTTGCAGACTATGGTAAAAACTGTGGAATTTACTCTGAGTGAGATGAAAATTGGAGGAAAAGGAGAGGATCTTGCTGAGGTTTTAAAAAGATATCTGTGAGTACACTGTGGAGAACAACATTGCTAGGAACAAGGACAAAGTAAGGGGATCAGTTAGACACATGCTACAAAATCCCAGGTGAGTGGCAGTGGGGGCTTTGAGGTGGCAGCAGTGGGAAGGTGAGAAGTGGTCAGATCAGGGGTATATTTTGAAGGCAGAGCTGAGAAAACTTCCTGGTGGAGTGGATGCTGATGGGGGTGGAGGGTTGGGGTCCAAGGCGTAGCGCCTGTAAACCTGGAAGACTGGAATGCTATTTGCTGAGACGGCGTAAACAACGATGAGAAGAGGAAGGGTGCAGGGCTGTGCAAGAAGGACAAGGGGTTTGTTTGGGCGCATTCAGTTTGAACATTCCTACAAGACCAAAAAGTACAGATCCCAAAAGGGCCACTGAGTCTCCAACAGCATCTGCGGTTCAGGGGAGGAGCATGAATCTGCACACAGGTGGTATTTAAAGCAGTGAGGCAGGATAATTCACTTAACAGAAATATCAGCAGGGAAGAGAAGAGACCCAAGGACTAAACCCCAAGGCGCTCACTATTTAGGGATCACTGAAATGAGGGGAACTAACAAAGGATGCTGAGAAGAAGTCCCAGTGCAGGAGGAGGAGCAGAGAAAGCATGGGCCTGAAGGCCAAGTACTAATATGTGTAAGAAGGAAGGGCAGGTACCTGTGTCAGATGCTGCTGGAAGATGGAAGGATATGGGGACCAAAAACTGACCACTGGATCTGGCAACATGAAGGCCATGGTGACCTTCACAAGATCAGTTCGGGGTACAACATCTTGATGAGAGTGAATCTAGGGAAAAAATGGAAGGAAGGGAACTGAAGACAGGAAGCTCAGACACCCCTGTGAGGAGCTCTGTTGTAAAGTGAAGCTGAGAAAAGGAGCTGGAGGTAGATGTAGGGTAAGGGAAGGTTCTCGAAAGATGGGGGGTATTAGTAGGATTGTTCCCAGATGGAAATGACCCATTAGAGGGAGGAAAAAACTGGTGATCCAGGATGGAGAGGGACAACTGTTCAAGTAACATCCTGAGTATGTGAGAGAAGTCAGGACCCACCGCACAAAGGGGTTGACCCTCCAGAAGAGCACAAGTGTTGTATCCACTGCAGTGGTGAGGAGGTAGAGCAATCCATACAGGTATAGGTCTGTTGGTGGAAGTTCTTCTAATTAATTGCAGTTTCTCACTGAAATAAGACGTAAGGTCACAAACTAAGAGTGAGGAGGGTGGAAGGATCTGGGAGGTTCGAGAAGGGAGGGATCAGAGTGAAATAATAACCTCGGGCATCTTTTTGTCAGAACCTATTAGTGGGCTGTGAGACCAGTTTAGAAGGCTGCCATTAGCACATTTTAACTAAATGAAATAGGCATGGGTCAGAGAGAAAAGGAAATATCAGAGTAAAAATGTTAGCTCCCAAAACTTTATCTCACCCCTATACATATGAATATAATAATAATAATAATAAATGGCTGTTTCCCTGACTGGTGTGGCTCAGTGGGTTGGGTATCATCCAGCAAAGCAAAAGGTTGCCTGTTTGACTCCCAGTCAGGGCACATGCCCGGGTTGTGGGCCAGCTCCCCAGTTGGGGGTGTGCGAGAGGCAACTGATCAGTGTTTCTCTCACACATCTATGTTTCCTCTCTTTCTTCCTCTCCTGCCCTATCTCTGAAAATAAACTTTAAAATCTTTAAAAAATAATAACCTGGCTGGTGTGGCTCAGTGGACTGAGCACTGGACTGTGAAGCAAAAGGTTACCAGTTCAATTCCCAGTCAAGGCACATGCCTGGGTTGCAGGCCAGGTCCCCTGTAGGGGTGGGGGGGGGCACGTGAGGGGCAACCACATATTGATGTTTCCCTCGCTCTTTCTCCTCTCTCTAAAAATAAATAAAATCTAAAATAAAATAATAAAAACTAATAAGTGGCTTTCAAAGACTGATCTGAGGAGTAACGTGGATGGACTATTAGTCCAACCCTAGAGGTCAACAGCCCGAACCATTTAATGTGCCCATGATTTTGCAGCCATGCCCATCTGCCTGGTACAAGCAGAGACTAGGGGAAGCATGCTTCAGTCTGGCTTGGGTTTAGTCAGGAGAGTCCCCTGAGACCAGCAAGAGAGTTAAACCATATGCAAAGGAAGGGTTATAATCCCAGGCTCCAAAATCTGAGTTGGCAAGGAGGCAGGTGAGAATGTGACTTGAAAGGGGGACAATGACCTGGTGGCAGGGTCATTGCATTATAGAGCATAGTGGTGAATGAGCCAAAGCAACTCTACAACAAAAAGGATTTCACATTTTCTCCTCAAGACTGAGGGCAAGGTGAATTGTGTTCTTTCACCAACATTCATTCACAGAAATTTTCTGTTAAATGATCTATTAGAAATGCTTTATCAGAGTGCTTTCTCCTTGCTTCTGCACTGAGCTTTTCAAATGCTATGTAAGAATGTTTGAAGTCAATAGGTATCTCTTGGTTAATTTTCCCCGCACTCACAAAAAATTATTTTTCCTCAAAAGCAGTTGTGGTAAATTAATACTTAATCATACAGTTGTACAGTGTCTTCACTTCGGTGAACCTTCAGCAACTACTTTGCTGTGTTTAATTTTTGTTTCTAGAATGGTATTTATTTTATCAAAGCATCATAATCCTTGAAAACTTTGAAGTCTTGGTTCTCATGCCAGGATCTTTTTCTTTCTCTGGAAGAAGCGAGTATAGCCTTTCATACTTCTACTATATCATCTTTCATGGGTTACAGAATCTCTCAGAATATTAAAGACCAGCTAAGACCCAGAAGTTTAAGTGGACTCATGGGGAAATAGTCTCTAAAATGTTGCTCTTTCCTGGTTGTACTCTTCATTTTTTTTAATCCTCACCCAAGGATATGTTTACTGATTTTAGAGAGGAAGAGAGAGAGAGAAACATCAATCAGTTGCCTCCTGTATGTGCTCCGAATGAAGACTGAACCCGCAACCTAGGCATGTGCCCTAGGTGGGGTTCAAACCCGAAACACTTTGGTGTGGGGGACGACACTCCAACCAACGAAGCCACCCTGCCGGGGCTCTTTGTTTTCTTTTATTCTATTGCTGATACTTTTTTCTCTTGCAATTACTATTGTCATAGTTTCATTCTTAAGCTAAATGAAAAATATCTTGGGGGAAAAAAAGATTGATTTCCACCATATATCAATATAGTTCAAATGAAACCTGACCATAATATAGATCTTGAACTGTAATGTTTAAAATGTCATCTGATTCCATGTGGCCCTGCCATGTGATTCTGGCTTCTCTGTCTCCAACACTATTCCAGCTACTGCATGCTAATAGCCGATGCACAGAATTCTTACTGGTGGTATATCACTGGCAGGATCACGTTAAATTGCAACCCCCTGGTAGCAACAAGCTTCATGAAGCCTCCTGTGATTGGCTAATTTGAAACTGCACATATACCCTGCACATTTTGCTTCCACTTGAGGCAGGATAGTAAGAAGCTAGAAAAATCCTTTGGCAAGTACAATGGAGAAACTGAGATAACTGAGCAATTTACAGCCCGATACAGGTCACCTACCTAGAGATGACATCCAGGCCTTAGTTGTGTTTCAGCTCCAGGCCCAGAAAAGCAGCAAAACGAGGTGGGTGATGCCAGGACCAATTGCAATGACTAACAACACCCTGCCCTGTCACTAACCCAGCAATGGAGACCATGACCCTAAAAGGGCACACCAGCAAAACTAATGAATATTTTGCTGAAACCCTCCCCTAAGATTCTGGCCTGCAAGAAAGAGATAAAAACCCTCAAAACAAAGGGCACAACATGCCTCTGCCTTTCCCTTCCCTCTCTTCTTCCCCCACAGGCAGGCATCTCCTAAACTCCAGGAGTTCAAGGGACCCCATGAGACTTGCAACATGGGGAGCAATGGGCTACAGCAGCTTATCCCTGACTAACCCCCTGAACTTGTCCCCTTAAGGCCCCCTTTTCCCTGACTTCCCAGAGAGCTAAGGCAGTCCAGCCTACGTTCTCCTGTTGCTTCTCCCATGCTAAGCCCTTCTTTGTTTCACTGTCCCCAGCCTTAATAAGCGTACTCTCAATCACCTGGACTCGCATCGTAATCTTTCCTGCACACTACTGGCCAGTCCCAGGCAGACCAGCTTAGGGCCAGGTCCTGTGCAACCTACCAGAAGTGGGGAGGGGAAGACAATGGTTACCAAGGAACAGAAACGATGGTGGTGGGAGGTGCACGTGCACTCAGATGCTTACATGAATCTAAGAGTAAGGATCTGACAGGTGACTGACCTGGACGGTAAGAGCATATGTTGCCATTTCCTGACATGATCAAGAAATTCTCCTTCAGATCTTAATGTGTCTCATCTTCTAGACCACGGTTCTCAATGTCCTCCACCCTACTCCTCCTCAGTTACTCTAAGGAACTAACAGGCAACAATAATAGAAACTAAGATCTAACTATTTTCAAGTAGAATATTAACATATTTATAGGCATCCTGTGATTATAATGAATATTTCCAATAAAGTCTAAGGCATAAAAATCTGCACAAGAATTGTGGGAAATAAACATGACCAAGAAGCATCAAAGATGGGCCAGGAAGCCATACATGCCCCTACCTGTGGCAGAGGGGTAGTAAGAAACACCTGCACCTCACACCATCACAAGAGGGCATCACAGAAATGAAGGGGGACGAATTCTTCATAAATGTGACCTGCTGACGGGGTTGAGAACAAGCGTCCAAGACCATGGTGGATGCTTCCCGTGCTCTGCTGTATCTCCACAACTCCCTCTCCTATTTTCACTCCCACAATGGCACCTGTGTCTCTGTGTGGCAGGACAACCTTCAGACTCATGGGACCTGCTTAGCCTGCATGCAGAGAGAACTGGAGGTGTGTGAGGAAGCCCTCAGCCAAAGACTAACCAGCACAGAGGCATAAGTACTATAGTAAACTGGCCTCTGATCTCCCCACTCCGGTGGGTCCTGCACTGTCTCCAGAACTCTCCTCTGAAGACCTCCCCTTAACTCCTCTTACAAAGGCTGAGTCTATTGATAGTTAAATTTAAAATAGGGCACAATCCCCTGCAGGGCTTGAGCATTCCTGTGACAGGACTGTGTCACCCAGAGCAGTGATGATGAGTTTCCCTTCAAGACTCCCCATCTCTCCAGTCAGACTCTTGAGGACATGACACTGTCCTAAATTGTCTTCCATTTTGTCCCAAATGCAGAGCTCTTGCCTCCTTCCTTGGACAGAAAACTCTCAAAGGGTCTGAACCATGGCTTCCTCTCACTCCACACTTTGCAAAACGCAAGCAGGGAGCCTCATGTTCTGAGTGGGGCCAGAATGAACAATGTGTTCTTTCCCCAAATGTCCCACACTACTCCTGATTCTCACTCTTTGCTCCTGACACTCCTGCTTGAAAATCCATTGTTGCTATTTCCACCTAATCCCTCCCTCTGACAGACTCTGCCAGAATCCTTTTCTGACACCAGGACAGGATAAAGTACCCTTTCTACCTGTGGCCACATCACCCTTGCATAGAAAAAGGTCACTCTTTCCTAGCTTCCACTCTTTGAAATGACCCCACCTCCAACAGGTACCAGTGAAGATAGAATTTGAGAGCGGGATAGCTCAAGCCAAGATTAAAATGTAGGAGGTTACTTGTACTGTATAGAGATCATAGGTGTAGCCTAAGATCACCCTGCACATTGTTTAGGGAAAGACATTAGCTTAAAATATTAGGCATAATTGGGGTATAAGAGAAATTTTCTCAGAAGAAAATTGTAATACCAAATATGCATTAGGTATGTGTGTTAAAGACAGGGATCCCAGAATACAGACAGAATGGGGTGGGGGTGGGAGGATCATGGACCGATAGCCAGGAGAAGGCTCCCACCATGAGGGATGGACAGGGGACTGTTGGGTCTGACTGACACTCCATACATCGGATCTTATCTTACAGAGCAAGTAAGAAGCTTTGAGGAAACCACCATAAATGGGGCACCTTCATCAACCTGAAGGGGAGTCTCTTTGTCTGTTCATTGGACTCTATTCCCTCCTTTTTTCCCTCCCTCCCTCCCTCCCTCTCTCCCTGTGCTCCTTGCTCAGGAGCCATGAAACCTTGGGGGCTAGAGGATCATTGTTCACACACTTCCTTCATACCAGCCAAGAACCGAAGGAGCCTCTGTAATCCACACCCTCTTCCCTTGCTTGTTGAAAAAGATACTTTTTTTCAAAAGACACAAGTCTCTGTCTTCCTTCTCCTTCGGATCCCTAAATTGTCAAGGGAAAAAACAATTGCAAAGGAAAATAATAAAGAACTTTAATTAAGAGGTTTTCAAGTTCAAACTTGGCACAAGTGTGTCTCCTCAGTCATATAGTAACCACACTGTCCTGTGCTCACCTGTCTTTGTAACTACCCCTTGCTAGCCTGGAGGGCCCTCAGGCCAGAAATTATACAGTAGCACCTGACCAGTCCCTGGAAATCAGCCAGGATCCCACACCCCTGGCAGCGCAGAAACCTGAAGCTACCCTGTCTCTGCAGAACCAGTCTGGTTAGTGTTTTCCTTCCCCAGGTACCCTGCTGACTGGTCAGTAAGTGTGGCCTGAATATGCACAACCAACACCTACAGGTGTCATTCAATTTGTGGTTTACTAGAAAAAGAGGGTCAAAAACTATCAAGTCTTCCAAAATTAGTGTCTAGGCTTAATATCATTCCAAACAAATCCCATGGAATAAAATTTGACTGGAAGAATTAATGGTGAGCATTGCCAAGAAAATTAGGCAGGACAGAAAGTGAAGTGGACCTTGTCCTGCCAAACACTGCATGGGTTAAAGAGCTGCGGAGAGGTGAGTCTACTCACCAAACGATACTGGGCCTGGAGGTAAGCTAGTAAGGGGAGGGAGAGAATTCAGTAGCATTCGTACTTTGCAGACCACCTAGCGAATGATTCCAAATGAATTTAAACAGTAATCTGTAAAATTGAAACCCTAAAAACTAGAAGAAAAGATAAATGACTAGTTGTTTGTGGATGCAAGAAAGGCTTTTTGAGCACAGGAGCCATTGAAGAAATCCAAAGAAAAAGTACAAACATTCAACTACACAAAACAATAGTTTTTGTATAACAAAAAGTCACGAACACTCAGCACTTGGGCAAAAAAAGTCTCGACAGTGAAATGGGAAGTGTGGTAGAGATGCCATCTCACTTATCCTGGCACCACATGTTGAAGTCAGACAAACCCCAGCCTGGTCTTAGGGAGACACTGTTACAGAACAGACCCGGGGGGGGGGAAGGGTGGTGAACGATATACTACTACCAAAAGGGTCCCCTCTTTTGCTCCGAGGGTCCCCCACCTGTCCTAGGTTCGTCTAGCCTACTGCCAGGGGAAAGATGTCTCTCAATGCCAGAGACTGGTGAAAAGGAAAGGAATTATTTAAAAAGTTATACAGACTTAGAGTAATGACTTAAGGTCTTCATTAAAATACTAGAGTCCTTTAGAATATCTACAGACACACAGTCCTTCCTTCCCCCTCAGCCCAGTCCGGGCTACTGCATCTCAGGAAGAGAAGTAGAAGTCCGTGGTTCAGGCGGCCCAGCACCATCAGCTGTGTCACCACTGCGATCTCCAGTTAATCCAAAATCATATGGCACCTTCTCATGGCCCACCAGCAAGAGTCCTTTCACCCTTTCCTTCCCAGCAAGGTCTCTCCTGCTTCCTAAGCCACGTGGCAAAAAGGAGCACCCCAAAGCTGCGAGGTCCCCCCTTTCACCAAGCCGCTTGGCCCCCTCTTTTCATGGCTCCCGCACCTGGGTTTGAATCCCAGCACCAATCCTCCTCTGCAGCCTTATCGCCAACTCCTCCAGCAATCAGTCACACCTGCCAGCATTCCCTATTCTTCCAGCTTTACTGGGCTGCCATAGTCAGTCCGGGCAGGTGTGGCCCCGGGCCGTGGAGCCAATCCTCTCCAAGCTCTTACACAGGCACGGTAACACCTGTAACCATGGGGAGTTGCCTCCCAGTTACATCCCGGGTGGAAGTCACTCCCATCCCCCTGGCTCAAAGGATGGCCACAGCTATTTAACATATCCATGCAACCAGTTAAGGTTATAGATATGTTAAATGACCGTTCTAGATCTTGTCTGCAAAACTGTTGCTGTGCAAAGCAGCTCTCAATGGCCCTGCTCTATGCATCCCGTCCCCCAGCTCAGACTTATGGGGATGAGGATATTCTTACATATATTTTTACTAATATTTCCTGGATACCTTGAGTTCTGGACCCCACTACAAATCCTTATTTGGGGCCCCGCTTGGCTGCACCCTGTTACAACATGGCTTCTGGTTTCAGACCTGCAGGGAGGTGTGGAAGTTTGGCTGATTTCTGGGGACTAAAATGTTCATGTGCATCTTACCAGTAAAGGGGACCTTTGTTTACCATAAGAAGAGATATTTGTCTCAATTCATTTTTTAAAGAGTATTACTGTAATCAAATCAGAGTTAAATGCAATAGGACATTAGCTATTGGGAAAAAAATCTGTACAGATTTCTACAATAAAGAAAAAAATGCTTTATTAAGCAAATAAAGTTCATCTAGTTAACTATTTAAACTAGCTAAATGTTTTGATTTTTATATTCCTTACCAAACACATAAAATCCTATATGTGAAAACCAAAAGTTCTGTTTATCTCATTTAGTAGGTTAACCTACTTAATTAAAATAGACTTAATTCATTAAAAAGTGAACGATACAAATGTTTCCACTGAGTGATTTTAAAAATTCTCAACTTTTCAAAATTTCAGGCAAGTGAAGGATTACATGTTGATACCTTCGTTTTTTACTATCACTTGATCAAACAAAAATGAGATATAAGTTCACAGCAGCAATTAGAGCACTTTCTGAATTTGCTTCTCATTTGGACACTGTAAAGCTCAGCCGCATCATTTAAATCAATCTTGCAGATGGTTTCAAAATGTAAATCAGCATAGCTTTATAACTTTTCTTACAACTTTTGGTGGTATTCCAAGTTACTGCCAGGGGTCCCTGCCACCAGATTCTTGACCAGAATAAGAATGAAATGCTCATAGCCTCATACCCCACTCCCCCAAAAATCCAACTTTATTTTCTGAGAGTCTTCTACAAAATGGTTCTGTTTAGACTTTCATGAAACCATTAGCAAGTTTAAAGACTATTTTCTACTACAAAAATCACATCCACATCATTCATTCAATGTGTGATAACGCTGTTAAGTGGGTTTGTTAGTGGCTACATTGACTTGTGTGCTTCCATTCACACTCTCAACTGACACTCCACACTTCTCAGGAATAAACAACCTGGGGTAGCCTGAGCCCGGACCCACCACAACAGGTTCTGGCCGTAAACTAGCAGGTTGAAGGTTCTGGATGGTCCAGCTCATCAGTACAGGCTCTTCCTTCCCCGACCCCTGGCTTAAGAATCCGCTTCCCTGACCAGAGATGACATCCAAAGGAAGTCCTGCTTTGACCTTTCTGCTTCACCTGTGGCCTCACTCTGGGTAAGTTCATCAAACGGAGACAGCTTTGGTATACAGTGCTCCAATGACTTCCTGCGTCTCCAACTGCTTATTGAAAATTTCTATCTGGGTAACACGCAGGACTTTTAAACTCAACAGGTTAAAAATCACACTAGCTATTTCCTCCCCACTCTCTTCCTTGACCACACGCAGGAGTGAGTGCCCATGGTTGTGCACACACACGCACACACCACACATTCCTGGAAACACCGCCCCCCCCAATCTGATAGGTCCATTTTTCTCAAAACACTCCTGTCCTTGACTTCTGTGACACCACCCTATTCAACACAGATCTCAGGGGCTACTTGCTTTTCAGGCTGTGGAAAAATCTGTGAGACAAATCTTGACACAAATTTGCTCAGTGCTGATGATCTAGAAACATCTGCAGGTGGACAGTAAATTCACCCAGCTATTTCTCTGATCACGGTATCACTTCCCAAGGATCCTCTGCTAGCCCACAACTCTTCTTGAATCCTTGAAATAGGAACTCCAGCTTTCCCAATTCATCTCCTCTCTTAAAGGCAATATAGCCCAAATAGCCAGAGTTATAGATCTGTGAAAAGTGCCTGATAAATAGTAGGTTGTATAAAAAGCCTTTTTAAAAAAACACCTGATTTTAAACAATGAGTGTGTATGAAGAGGGAGCTGTCATCAGCGGCCTTTGTTCCAGGCCAGAGGCACCCAGTCAGTGACTGCTGCTACCCTTTCATGAGTAGACACTGACACCGTCCACACTGCCAGCTCCCCAGGAGAGAGGAAGTGAGGCACCTGAAAACTCAGGGTGTATTTTCCTATTCAGTGGAGGTGATCAACCAAAAGGTACCATCAGTATCAGAACCCCTAAGTTGCCGTTCCACACACAGTTGCATTTGAGGTTTTCTCAGGGAAGGCTGAGTGAGATCCGCAGGCTTCTGGGCACCATGAAGACAGCTGTCTAAGGCCTGTTTGCATTTTTTATGGGACTCCTCAGCTCCCTCAGATGTGATCAAACCTGGAGAACTGACTCATGTTAACCAGGCTCACAGAAACTGGCAGACCAACAATTAACTCTAGATTTACAAGGGGGGGTTAGGTTTAGTGTCCAGAATATACATTTTTACTATCCTAAGTGCCACTGTTCTTCAGAAACTGCTTAGATGTCAGATGAACTAAAAACCATTTGGGTGAACTAAACATTTCCTGAAGTGGATCCCTTAGAACACAGGATCCAGAAGTTGTTTCATAAGAAACAGTGTTCTGTGGCCAAACAAAGCTGGTAAACATTCTAGATTATGACATCATCCTAAAAAGTCCCAATGCACACTATAATGACAAAGGCACCGAAAATCCTGCAGTGAAAAACCTGCTCAACATTAGCATCACTCACACACACACACACACACACACAATTTGTTTTTTTAAGATTTTATTTATTTCTTTTTAGAGGGGAAGGGAGGGAGAGAAACATCAATGTGTGGTTGCCTGTTGCACGCCCCCTACTGGGGACCTGGCCCAAAACCCAGACATGTGCCCTGACTGGGAACCAAACCAGAGACCCTTTGGTTCATAGGCACTCAATCAACTGAGCAACAACAGTCAGGGAGCATTACTCTAATATATTTTACCACTGTAACTCTTTAGTAATTTTTTTGCAAAATGGCATCCTAAAACACAACTGAGCAAATTCTCCTCTAGACATACATTTTATAGGGTGTGCCTCTGAGCACAGTCACCTCTAGCAAGTCAGCTGTGGTACAGCAAAATGATTACTAGATCTGAGCCCTGGTTTTGGCTTTGGTACTTTGACCTCTCTGGGTCTCTCTTCTCACCTACCAAGTGGAATTAATAACATTGTGAGAAACAACTGAGGTATCATCTATAAAAACATTTTATAAAGTGCTGTAAAAATATGATTCTCTGCTAAGGATACACTTCTGGCTGTGTAACCCCTCAAAATGCATTTATAAAGGAATACTTTTGTTCTTTCTTTCAATATCCATTCCTTGAGTGCTAATCAGTAAGAGCTATGACCTGGGTTTTGACCTTAGGAAGTTCAGACAGTGAGCAAGTGGGGTCCACTGCATATTGCTCATTAAGTGATACACAAGGAATTCTGGGGTGCTAAGGTGTTACCTTGCCAGGAAAAGGAGGAGGGAGGTCAGAGAAAGCTTCCCAGCTGAAACCTTAGGAATCTTGAAGGATCATTAGGAAGGTTGGATGCATAAGGGGAATGGGACATAATGCCAAATGATATAATGTGGGGAGTATGTGAAGAATGGGCCCAATTAAGGTTGACCTCCAGTGCTGCATGCTCTTGCACAGACGAGAAACCAGGTATCTGTGTCCTCTAAGCAGAGGAAGAAATTTAGCTCGGTATGGAGGTTGTTTCTGGAGAGTAGAATTTCTTTTTGGAGGAGGTAATGACCCCTGAATTTGCAGGAGTGGGAGACTTTGGGTGAAAATAAGGGCTGCTGGGAAGTTATCTCTAAATAAGCACATACCATAGCCCTAGAGGGAGTTAAGCTCCTGCCACTCACCCTTGCCTGGGGGTCAAGTGTGGGATATTTTAGGTCTTCCCTGCTTAATGTCTGCAGGAGAATTTATTAAACAAGCATGTCTTGGTAGCTGATTGGGCCTTCTCTCACGTCCCCAACCTCTGACTGCTGAGAGCAGAGTCCCCAAACCTCAAAGCTACCGTCAACCACCAGCCTTTTCCAGTCCCAAATGCAAGGGCCTCTCACTGCCCAGGCCCCTCCCACCCCCTGGCTCCTGATATCCTCTATGGAGGTTCCAGAGCACTGGGAATTCATGTGTTCTAGAGACACATTGGAACCTGAGGCAAACAAGGGAAATGTGTGCCTCTATGTACATTTATCAAAATATTCTCCCATATTTGAATGGGGTAAAAGGTAAATAAAGCTCTACAGTCCAAAAACATAGCTATATATGAAACCAGCATTGCCTAACCTGTTACATGTCACTGTCAATCTTCATAAACCACCAAGTGGGGGCCAGACACACTGAGGGTGCTTGGCAATGACTGTTCCCAATACCCAGGTTGCAGAGTCATAAAAACACCCCATCTTTACAGAAAATGTTGGTATTTTGTTCATCGTGGGTTTTTTACATTAAATTTGACTTTTCTAACTATTGCATTAAAATTCTATTAATCTTAATTACTGAAAACCACCAAATGTTTATTTTTGGTGCAATATTTACACAGTCCTGGTGGTTGAAGAATGCTGAGGGTTTCCTTGTTGATAATAGCATGTTCCAAAAAACCCCAGGGTGCCTGAAACCCTCAGGCCTGCAAGAAAGTGGGGCTGCGCTGTGTGCAGGGTCAGAGAGTTGACCTCCTCTGCTGAATTCAGAAAGCCCCAAGGATTTGAAAGCTTTAGTAAGAGAAGAGCCTCTTTGAGCCCAGGGGACTGGTATTGCCTTGTATTTCTTGGCAACATATTACAGACTCTAAAGCTGAATTCTGCAAACCCTGCTGTCTCCCAGCCATCGAGGGGCGCCCTGTGACGGGTGAGTGGACGCTGAGCCTGTGGGAATAGAAGCCAAGGGTGGAGGCTTCAAAGTGGGAAAGTGGGTCTGTCCCTTCCGGGCAGGAACCCTGGGCTCCTCCCCCGCCCGCTGCGCCGCCACAATCAATCACCACTACAGCCCTTACCCCCGCAGCCAGGACTCGCTGACCCCTCCCGCTGAGGCTACTTCCCCGGGAAGGAAATCTCCGGCTGGAGAATCTGCCTAGGGCTCTGGATGAGCGCAAGGACTGGGGGCCAGAGCTGTGCGACCTCCGCTCCTACCCTCACGCACTGGATACCACGTAGGCGTCCCCGCAGGTAGAACTCGACAAAAGTCCCTACCTCCTTCCTCTCGCGCACGCACTCGCAAGCACACACCCAGCACCTCGAGCCACGGTGTCGTTACCGCCCCCTGCCCCGCACCCCACCCCCGCAAAGGTCAGCTGAGGATACCCCATGACCCTGCCTGGACCAGGGGCCGCCTCGCAGCGTCGTAATATCACCCAGCCCAGGTCCAAGCGTCCCTACTCCCTGGCGCCCCCTCCCCCATCGGTCCCCACGACCTCCAAGGGAGCTCGTCTGCTCTCTCCCCCCAGGTCTTTCCCGGAGAGGAGGAGAATGTGAAAAGCAGCAACCTGTGCCTTGAAACCCGCAGAGCCCACGCCAGCGCCCCAGAGTCTTCCAGGGCACTAGGTAAGGGCACAGGGGGTGGGGTCTCCGCTGCCGCCGCCCCTTACCTCGCACTGGCAGTCCCCGCAGGTCCCGGAGGCGGGGGCGACCGGTGGCCCCGCGGAAGAGCGCGGGGCTGGGTTTCCACATCGGGGAGGTGGGGCAGGAGGAAGAGGAAAGGGGAGGGGAGAAGAAGGAGGAGGGGAGGGAAGGGCTTTGTGTTAGCCTCGGCCCTCCCTCGGCTCCAGTGCTGGTAAGCAGCCCACACCCCCTCGAGAGGGGTGATCTAAAGGGGCGAGGAAGACGCCTTTACTGCCCGAAATATCGCCATCCCCGCCCCTAGTACAGCGTATCTTCCGCCCCTCCGGATGTGCAGCCTCCAAGCTTACCCTGGGACCAGGAATCCCAGCTGGGACGCGAGAGAGCCGAGACTAGAAAGTTTTTCTAACCCGTAGCAAACTTGGCCAGACCGACTCCCTACCCGCCTCGGCGCAGCCGCCCCTTTCTTCTGTACTCCCGGGGTAGGACCGGAGTTTTGTTCTCGGAGATTCCTTCCTCTCTCCTTTCTTTCCACTCATTGCAGAGCCACACAAACCCGCGCACACCGCCTTCCTGGGACGAGCCCGCCGCAGCCCAACCGCACACCCCAGCCTCGGCGCGGCAGCTGGAAAGCCCAGGCGGTGGCCTCCGACGGTCTGGCCCTTTGTCCCAGGTCAGACCCGCCCTAGGAGTACAGGCGACCTGCGCGATCCCACCACTGGGTGTTTTAGTTCGCCTTTGCAGGGAGAGAGACTGCCCAGCCCCGCCCGGACCCAGGGAAGGAGAGCAGCTGGGAGGCGGGATGTGGTTTAAAGGCTCTGTGCTGGGAGGCTTTTACCTCGCTGGGGAAAGGCGACAGGGACGGGCGGGGAAGCTGGGATCTGAGGCAGGCTCCTTTCCAGGAACCCAGTCAGGCCGGTCCCTGGTGAGCTTCCTGCGGAGTTCCGTTTTCCCACTGGGGAGAGCACCTTTGGGGAGAAACTGCTAACAGTGGTAGAATTAACAAAGCAGCCGGTGTTGCAAAAAGAGCCTCAAGAACACCTGATTTGGAAAAAAAGCAAAAAAGGGAATTGGAGAAGGACCTTATTTTTGTTCTTGTACTGCTTTAGATCAGCAACAGAAGAAACTTTTATTGGTGTTAGTTCTTGTGAATCCTGCCTTCTAAAATGCCAAGATTTATTTATCACTTATAATCAGCTCAGTTCTCAGGCAAACAACCCAATACACTTAGGGTTCTGTTCCAAGTTACCCATTCAATAAATAATTGAGCATCTGCTATGCTCCAGGCACTAAGTCAATGCTTGGGATACACCTTGATGGGGCTGGACTTTCTGGACGGGTGTGGGACAGGGGCCGGGAAACCACAAACATGGCAGAATGCACTTACACAAACCTAGATAGGGTAGCCTATAGCTTCTAGGCTACAAGCCTATGCAACATGTTACTGTGCTGAATACTTCAGGCAATTATACTGGCAAGCATTTGTGTATCTAAACATAGAAAAAGTACAGTAAAAATATGGTATAAAAGACAGAAAATGTTACACCTGTATATGGCACTTACCATACATGGAGCTGCAGGACTGGAAGTCGTTCTGGGTGAGTCAGTGAGGCAGGGGTGAGTGAATCTGAAGGCCAAAGGCAGTTCTATAGACTATCAACACTGTAGGCTGAGGCTGTACTAAATTTATTCTGCAAGATGTTTTTCTTCAATAATAAATTAACCTTCACTTACTGGAACATTTTTACTTTATACATGTTTTGGTTTTTTATTTGTGATAACACCTAGATTAAAAACATAAATAATGTTGGCCCTGGTCAGGTGGCTCTGTTGGTGGGAGGATCACCCCATACACCAAAGGGTTGGGGTTCAATTCCCTGTCAGGTTCTATTCCTGGTCAGGGCACATACAGGAAGCAACCAGGTAATGTTTCTCTCTCTCTTTCTCTCTACCCCTTCCTCTCTCTCTCAAATATATATATATGGTCTGTCCAGAAGGTATCCAGCCATGTAATATGAAAAGTAGAAACATTTATTGAAGAAGGTACAAGAAACATTGTACATACGACAATGATGCCTCAGTCCCCTTCAAAGTAGGCACCTTGGGACCTCACACAGTTCTCCCAGTCACCATCAGCTGCCCCATCGTATTTTCCTGAACCTCATCCACGGTCTGAAATCTCTTTCCTTTCAAAGGTAATTTTAGTTCTGGGAAAAGCCAGAAGTCACAGGACAACAAATCTGGGCTGTAGGGGTGCTGAGTCACCTGGGTGATTTGGTCTTCCGCCAAAAAACTGCATGAGATGTGATGAATGAGCAGGTGCATTGTCCTAATGAAGCTGCCAATCACCAGTTGCCAATAGTTGCAGCCTCTGAATCATTTGAATAATTTCCACGGAGGAATGTTCAAGCTTAACACAAAATTTGATGCAGATTCATTGCTCTGTTCACTCAGTCAGTGTGAATACTATGGCCACATAGTACACATGCTCACTCAACAGCATCTACTGACTCCACTGACTAGTACAGTGAAGTTGTCATTGTTCACACATGTACACATTCCAGTCCACTCTCCTTGGCTGCCAGCTTACATCAATGTTGTGCAAACCGTTCTCATTATGTTAACAATGGCTGGACTTTTCCCAGACAGGCCTCATGTATACATACATACTCAGGTGAGGATTAAAAACACAAACATTGTACGGAAGTATAAAAATATTTTCTTTATAGCATTATCATAAGCTTTATCCATTTTAAATATTTTTTTTTACTTCTTAAACTTTTTTGTTAAAAACTAACACACAGACACACACATGAGCCTAGGCTTACACAGGGTAAGGACCATCCATTATCAGTGACTTCCACCTCCATATCTTGTCCTATTGGAAAGTCTTCATTGGCATTAACATGCATGGAGGGGTCATCTATGAAAACAATGGCTTCTTCTGGAATATCCTCTGAAAGACCAGCCTGAGGCTCTTCTTGAGGAGGTGTCACTCTTTTCAGAAATATGTCTGGTGGTTTGCTTGGTTTGTTACTTCTTTCACCATAGATCTGCTTGTAAGCAGATAATGATGCACCATGAACATTCTTCTCTATCAGTGAAAACTTTTCAGTGTTGGGGGCTCATGTTTTCAAACTTTTTAAAGAGCATGTCAAAATCTGCAAACACTACTAAACCCTTCACTGAATTTTTTTGGGGGCTTTTATTTCTGCAGTTTCCTTTCTCTGCTCCTTCTTCACCTGTGCATTCCTGTTTCATTTCAAAGAACTCATTAGGCGAAAACCTTAGGAGCCACCTCTAGGAGCTCCTTGGTGTCATCCTAACCACATTCAGGTTAAAGTTGTTTACCATTTCAATCACATCCTTGTTGATTGGGGCAACCTTTGCACTATGATGTTATGACAGCTATGAAATAAGAAGGCAATAGGATTTTTTCAGCTCTATTATAATTTTATGTGACCATTGTCATAAACACAATTCTACAGCACATGACTGTATTTTGAAAATAGAACTGACAGGAATTCCTAAGAGATTAGATAGGTGGGTGAAAGGGAGAGGTGAACAGAGGCAGACCTGGCCTCTCTTCCCTCCCTCTTCTGTACCTTCTTCAGCCCCAGAATGATTCTATTTTATAGACAGTGCCCCAGGTAAATGCTGAAGATGTATGGGCTCTGCTTCTTCCCATTCGCTTTTCTCTTTCCACTCACCTTAAAAACTTCCTCTGTCTTGTGGACATGGTCCCATGGATATCCCCACAGGCTCAATATGTTCTAGAACTGGGGGCCCATTGGCCCTCCTCTCCCCCAGGAAAACATTTTACTGTAGAGATGAAGTTGAGGATTATTCAATCAAAATTATTTATTGAGTAGCTACTATGTGCCAATCACTACTGCAGGCAATTGGGACTACAGCAGTGAACTAAAGAGACAAAACACCATGCTCTCATGGAATTCATATTACAACGGGGAAAGAGAGACAATAGGCCAGACAAACAAGGAAAATTCATGGGATGGTTGATGTTACCTGCCATGGAGAAAAATTAACCTTGGAAGAGAAAGAGCAAGTGTTGGGAGACCACAATTTAAAATAGGTGGTCAGAAAAAAACCAGGAAAAATAATACAAAAATAACAAAGGTTTGACCCTCTCACATTTACCTCGCTTTTGGCAGGTTTGATGTTCGACCCCAGGGCGCCTGGAGACTTGAATGGCCACTCCAGTCAGCTGCAGAGATCCCAAGTGCTCTAGGGGTAATTCTGTCAGCTGAGGACCAGCTAGCCAAGAAATGTCATTTCTAATGAAGTTATTTCCCCTCTAAAGTAAATCCGGCAGCTCTGGCTCCAGAAGAATTGCCCAGAGCTGGCGACCCAGGAATTTCTCTCTTCTGTTCAGCAGGGCAAGTAGAAGTGAATGTCCTGTGCACACGTAATGACTTTGAAAGAGTGGTTTTGTACTCCAGGGTCTGTGCTGTAAAGGAATCATAATAATTATGGCAATTCTTTCCTTATTAGTCTTATGCAGTGGTATTCGTGACTTTATCTTGCTTGATTCCCATGCAACCTTGGGAGACAGGTAAAGAACATTAGTGGATAGTTAACTAATTCTTAGTTTTAGGACTTACCTAGTAGTTAGGTGGAAGGTAGAAATGCCCATTTCATTCTCCAAAGATGTGGTTCATGTAGAGGGAGACCATTCTTAAAAGGAAGGGGCATTTGGCATATTATATGTTTTACTTATTTTTTTACTTGTATCTTTGTTTAAAAATCTAAAAAAAGGAGTCAGTGATTATCTCTGGAGTGTGGGATTATTGGGGCTTGAACCTTACAAGTTTTATGTTAGTGAACATTCTTAATATTTAAAACTGTATTATTTTGTTGATCAGAAAAAAACATTAGAAGTACAAGTATAAAAGTGAATTGACATATTAATATTTTGATTTCTTCTTTGTCCTTATTTTTAGATCACTTTTAAATTCCCAAATGTTGAGATTTGTTGTTCTTTAAATTTTTGGTATTATAAAATTTGCAGGTTTATTACATCGTGGTCAAAGAATGTAGCTTGTATAATTTCTCCTTTTTGAAATTAATTGGGGCTTTCTTTGTGACCTAGTCTATGATCCGTTTTGAAAAAAAGTTTTGTATTTATTAGAAAAGAAGACATATTAAACATCCCTGTAATATATAATAGTTCTATAAGTAGCATATAATAGTTGTTCAAAAACTGTATTCATGAATTTGAACACCAGTTAATTAAAATAGATGGATGCAAGGCATACTCTTGAAATGTTTCATCTTTCACATTTATTCTAATTTTCTACATCACTTATTCATACTATGCTATTTGCCAGTCTCCTAATTTATATATACCCTGCTTTCTCCCCTATCTCCTTTCCTGAATAAAATGGACTTAGGGTGAATATGTTAACATCTTCCAATTCAGTTGGAGTTCTGACATTTTTCTTTGAGTTTCTAACAATTTGGGGCTAGCATTTTCATGCTGTTATATAGTACATGAGTATTTATGTGTACCATAATTTCATTGTGGATTGCATAGTTACCAACATAATAAATCTCCTTTGCCCCATTCAGTGTGTTTGCCATGATTTATTCTCTCACTAACATTCATATTATGACCCCTGCTTTGTGTTTTCAGTCATCAAATACATTTTTGTCTATCCTCTATTTTAAACCTTTCTGCATAATTTTATTTTATTTTTTAAAAAGACTTTATTTACTTATTTATTTTTAGAGAGAGGGGAAGGGAGGGAGAAAGAGACGAGGAGAAACATCAATGTGTGATTGCCTCTCACGCGCCCCCCCCCACACACTGGGAACCTGGCCCACAACTCAGACGTGTGCCCAGACTGGGAATCAAATCGGCAACCCTTTGGTTCCCAGGCCGGCGCTCAATCCACTGAGCCACATCAGCCAGGGCTGCATAATTTTATTTGACATATGTTCTTTTGAAACAACATAAACTGTAGTTGAATCTTCTTTTAAAACCCAACTGGTAGATTTGGTTTAATTTCTGCCATCTTGATATATATATATATGGGGTTTTATAAAACTCTGCCATTTTTTAAGTTCTATGCTTTTTGGTTAAACCAACTATACTTTATTGCTTTCCAGTCATTTTAAAAGTTTACTTCTTATTTTTTTTAAGATTTTAATTATTTATTTTTAGATGGAGGGGAAGAGAGGAAGAATGAGAAGGAGGGAAACATCAATGTGTGGTTGCCTCTCATGCACCCCCTGCTGGGGACCTGGACCACAACCCTGGCGTGTGCCCTGACTGGGAGTGGAACTGGTGACCCTTTGGTTCGCAGGCTGGCCCTCATTCCACTGAGCCACACCAGCCAGAGCTGAAAAATGTACTTCTTGTTTTAATCATAGTGGTTCACACATTTCTTTATTCAACACATAACAGTTGATTATCTGTGGGGTGTCCAGCACTGTTTTAGATACCTTGGATGTATGATAGATAAAATCTTTGTCAAGGTAATTGCCATCTAATGGGGAAACAGACAATAGCACACAAAAACATAAATATGAAAATATATAAGGCATGAAATGTGCCATGAAAACATGCCAGTATAATGTGAGAGTGGCTGGAAGACCTACATTACTTGGGTGATTGGAGAAGACCTTCCTGTGGAAGTTACGTTTAAGCTAAAACTAATAACAAGAAGCATCCAGTCAGGCAGATTTCTGAAGGAGCAGCCAGAGCCAAGACCTGATGGTGGGCTTCAAGGAGCAAGGAGAATGCCACCAGCACAAGGAGGATGGGGGCAGCTGGGGAGGGTTTCAAGCAGGGAAATGGCTCAATCTGATTTCTATTTTAAACAATAACCACAAAGGCGGCTGTGGGGAGAATGGGTAGTAAGGAGGAAACAGCAGTGACCGGAAGGAGACAAGGTAGCTTTGTAGTCATCAGGCAAGGGACGGTGGAGCACATGGAAGTGATGGGTTAGATAAGGGCTAGAGGCAGAAGAAATAGGTGGATGCAAGGCATACTCCTGAAGGGTTTCGGAGCATGCCATCCCAAAATACACCTGTTTAGTATGTTGACTAATTTGAGCTAAAGGCACGTGCAAACAAGAGCAAGAAGGGCACTCTGACCTCCCCTCTTCTTCCTGAAAGCAGAAGATAAAACTCCCATATGAAAGCTACCTTCCCTGTAGCAGGAGGAAAGGAACATTCTTATCAACAGAGAGGGGTTGTTGAGTCCAAGAAGAATCAGTATAAACACACCTTGTGAAAATAATCCTTACCTTCCTTTTGCCTCCTCAGATAGTTACTTTTCCATAATTACTACACTTTGTTCAACCTACTATATAAGCACTTAAGCCTAAATGTTTTTTGGGTCTTCATCTTCCTGTGAAGGCTCTTATGTACATGCAAAAATAAAATATGTATGCTTTTCTCCTGTTGATTTGTCTTATGTCAACTTAATTTTC
>VMDR010010643.1:0-30308 GCA_007922815.1 Macrotus californicus | reverse complement strand
CCCCCCTTAAAAAAAAATGGATAGTGAGCAGGTCTCACTGAAGGAAACTTTCCCCCTATATTTTGGAATCATCTGTGGAAGTGTTTTTCTGATTTTTTTAAAGTAGACAAAAAAGTGAACGGGCAGTGTAGAGATGGGGCCTAACAGGTTGTTGATCTAGGCTTTATTTTGACTCTGATTGTGGGCCTAGGGGAGAAAAATAACTTAAACACAGAAGCCAAAAAGATGGGTTTTGTTTTATTGTTTTGGCTGCATTGAGAATACAAACTGTCAGTACTTGAGGAGAAGGAGCAGCAGAAAGGAATTGATTTTTTTCCTGCTGCAGCTCCAAGTATTGTTAACCATGTGCATCTCTAAGGCAGCATACTTACAAATCAAAGAGTAGTTGGTTTTTTCACTCAAGTAACAGAACCCTAAACTGATTTTTTTAAAAATTTTAAATAAGTACCCAAAACTTCAGAGTAATGGCAATAATTTCTTGATAAAAGTGGGTGATAGTAACCATGGCAACTGCTGTCTCTGGCCTTATGGACAGTATGTTGTATTGATGAAGCTTCAGATCCTGTTGTAGCCTGTCACTTTTATGGTGAAATGTAGTAACATGTGTTGCAGGTGATTTTTAGCTGGATTGTGTTGGAATTTGTTTGCCAGCTTATCTTTTCTTTTTAAAAATTTCTTGGACTGTGTTCCACAGCATGTTTGTGAAGGTGCTGTTGCCTGAAAATAACCCACCACCTGTGCTAGGTAGGCCTCCTGATGCAGATTGCACTTAGTGCTTCCTTCCCTAGCCGCCTCCTCTAGTCCCGAAGAAAATAGCGGGGAGTGTAGAGTCCATATAAACATAGATGGCACCTTCAATTACCTGCCTGCATTTGGGCATGTTATTGATAGCTTTGTAAAAATCTTTGTTTTTAGAAGACATTCGTGGGTGAGAGAAATGGATCTATAGTTGGAATATTTTTTCCTAAGTGTTCTTTCCAGAAACAGGTGTGTGTGTGTGTGTGTGTGTGTGTGTGTGTGTGTGTGTGTGTGCACGCGCGCGCGCGTGCAAGTATGTGTGTGTAATGAAGGGTGAAAGTGGAGGGAATAAATTTTGAGTCAAGACTTAACAAAAGAGGAACTTACTGTTTTTTTTTTGATGTGTGTGATAGTGATTTGGACACGTATTACTATAGGAATCTTTTTCCTAGTGGGCGGTATTTAAGTATGGGAAATGGTTTCTTATGAGAATTTTCTCTAAGAAAAGTCATTTATAAAACATAACTTGAAAGACTTAAGAGAAAACTCAGTAAGACAATTAAAATCTTTTATTTTGGGAGTAGGATAGAGAGCTTTGAAACGGCTTCAAGTAAACTTTAAGGAGATTGTTTCAAAAATTATGTTTTAAAATATAATTTTGAAATTCTATCAAACTTTTTGCTTTTTAAGTATTTGTTTTTTTAAGCATTTCTTTGATATGCTTATCTTGTATATGGTTTTTCTAATGTGAAAATATTGAGCTAAATTTAAATTGATACTTTTTCATTATGTGCTGAAGAAATTGTGCCGGAGCAGAACACAAATGAGTTAGCTCTGAGTTTGACTAAGCTTGATAATAAGACTTAGTCAGGTTGTGCTGGATGGTTCAGACTTTGTTGAAACTTAACTGTGCAGAGTGGAAAAGTGGTTTTCTTAACTACAAGTCCCAGGATGCACTGCGGGTGTGGGTATTTTTTATTTATTTTTTTTGCTTAACTCCAGAATAGAGCATTGCATGCTGGGTCCTGTAGTCGATTTCAACAGCACAGGGAACCCTTCCCTCTTGTCTACTCCATTTTATACACATCTTCCCAAGCCTCTAACAACTTTCTGCTAAGTAAAGTTTGCTTGCTAATATCATGATGATTATGCTGCTGGCATTCTAAAGTGAGTCTTCAGAAACATCCTGGTGTTTTAGTTGACCTTAGATTAGTTTGTTGTTTTTTATCAGCTACTATAAGATTTATATATAAAATAACAGATACATATGTATATATATGTCTGTGTATATATAAGGAAAACTTGACTTAGCAATTGTAATTTTTTTTTGTCTGTGATGATCTAGGTCTCTATAATTACAGCATTACTGATTGCTAGTATAGGCCTTAAAAGCCTATAATTTTAGGGCCTGATATATATATATATATATATGCTGTTCTCTTTCCTTGGAATGGGGACAGTTATTCAGTAAAGTTGGATAGAAGGGATTTTTTTGGTGCCAGTATTTAAGTTCAGAGTTTTTTTTTAGTCTTCTGTAACAATTGTCAACATCTCAAATCACAGTATTCTTTCAATGAAAGACAGATTCCCCCAAATAAATGTGGTTTTAGTGTAAACTTAATACTTAAAATATAGTCTGAAAGGTAGAGAAAAAGATAAGGTTTCTTTAATAATTTGCTTGTATTATCACTTGTAAAATTTAAATTTCTTCTCTTCTGAAGGCTCTAATACTTTATTAATTAATATCAGAGTGTTGTTGCAGGGATTGAATGTTAAAAATCTGTGAAAGTGTTTGGCACAGTGCTTGGCACATAACAAAGGCTCAGTAAATGTTTAGCATTAGCAGCAGCAGCAGTGGTTATTGTGATTAAAAAAATACCACGCTCTACATTTTTTCTCCTCTTGTCATATTATTATTTGCTCGCAAGCCCAGGCTGCCCTAACAAGACCTTGACATTTGTCACCTGTGGTGATGATGTGGCAATTCCTTGGAATGTTTGACCAGGTTCAGTTCTGCCTATCCCGTTCTCCTCGCCGCTGTACCGTAGCCTTTGGTTGGCTTTGGAGAGTTTAGAAGATAATGGAAATTTTTTTGTTCATAACATTTACACTGGTAGAATATCCAAACTAGGTGATTAGTGAGAATAAGATGCTGCAAAAATGTTCTTTGTGTCCCAGTGTGTGTAACCTTGGAAAATTTGGTTGTGTTTAGAGGCAAGGGCCAACCTATCACCACAATTCACAATGTTACAGGATTGATGTAATTGAGGTCAGTGAGCAGCCCCAGAAAGAAAATGTAGTTTTAAGTCTGTGGGTTGTACTTAAAATGTTAGGTTCAAAAAAATCGTATGTCTTTACATTTTTTTTTTTTTTTCCTTTTAGGCTGTTCTAACTTCTTTTAGGCTCTTGAATTTGTAGGATATTTTTATCTGCATGGCTGGTCTCTTTTAGCTTTTTGAGAAGAGAATGGGACACCTGGGAATATTGAAAAAAGTAAGCACAAGTTGCAATGTATGTGCCTTAGTTTGAGTGTATGCAGAACCAGGGAAATGCCTTTCTTACCTGTTTGGCTGGTACCTGCTCCAGCTTTTTCTCTTGTGCAGAGGTCCTCAGATATTATTGTTGAGGGCTGCCGTGTTCATTTAAGAAAACTCCACCTTTAGTAGTAATTATTTAACTACTTGTTTATACCACAAACCAAACCACTGTAGTAATATTAACCACCCCCCCCATAAATGTGAACTGAAATTTGTTAATGTTTGCATATTAGACATTAGGTTTTTTAGACATGTCAATATTTATAGGATCTGGTCTGATATGCATCCACCGTACCATTATGTACCAAACATTATGAATAGTTTGATTTATTTTAAATTAACTTGTCTTTTAAAGACCTACTATTAAAATGAAATACGTGCACTCATTCCAAAGAAGTTAAATACAAAGGGCTAAATATAAAGGGAAAGTGGTCTATACTATTAATTGGCCAGTGCAGGAAATAACAGGTTTGGATGAATTCTCCTTATCTACATGTTACAGTTATATGTACTTCTGAAATTCCTGAAATACTGAAGTTGGAAATAAGGAAAGGAAATGAGCATACAACTGGCAGATATGTGTCATTCCCCATGGAGTCCTCTGACACACCTAAATTACTAATCACAGTTTTCTGCCTTTTTTAAAAATGAAGTTTCTCAGGCCAGTGTAAATGAAACAGCGATGGTGTCAGAAGACCGGCTTTAAGGCTGGTCCTGTCGCTAGCTGTGCATTCACCTTTGCGGGAGTTTAGTTCCCCAGCGGTGAAACGGGCAAAATGTAAAGGCCTGCTTGACTATGCTGTTAAAAGTATTCGATGAAGGTACTTTGTAGACTACAAGAGTGTATATAAATTGGGTTTTTAATCACTAGTAGATGGCTGACTTTCAAGGTATTTGTCCATGTCCTGTTAATGATGTTAATATTAAAAAAAATGTAAATATAAGAGAATCACAATCGGTGATCTAGATCCCCCACCACGGCCAGTAGACAAGTTCTTACATCATTACAGCGTAGTTCTTGGCAGGACGTGCTGATGCATTTGTGTGCGTGTGTGTGTGCGCACACACAAATACCGTAAATGTGCTGATGCATTGTGGTAATGAAAAGTTTTAATTATGAATTTGTATGTTGAGAACAATTTTATGTGTTATATAAACTTACACAAGTATGTATATTCTTAGAGGAATGGCCTAGACATAAGACTTGAAGTGTTTGGCAAGTTACGAAGTTTTTGTACCTCAGGGTTCTCTGTTGTTATGATATTAATAACACTGATGTAACATTTACTGAGTATTTGTTGTGTGTAGTGCTGAGCCTTTTTACATATGGGATCTCATTTAATTTTTAATCTTCACAGCAACATCCTGAGGATTTACTATTATTTCCCTACCCCCATTATTACAGATGAGGAAATAAAGGTTTCCACGAAATCACATAGGTAGCAAATGATACAATCTGAATTCAAGCCCAGGTTTGATTTCAGAGCCTCCCCTCTATGTCATACTGCTGTACTAAACTATATAATTACCTTAGAAAGTGAATTACTAAAGAAGTTTTCAGTTTACTGATATGGCCACAGCAATGAAGTTATCATTTTGAGAATGTTTCATACTGATTTTGGTTTGGGTTAGGTTGAATATTTTGAAAATAATGTGTATTGGAAGGAATGGAATGGAAATAAAGTCATATGGGATATGCCCATCACTAAGCACAGTGCTTACCTAGTAGGGAGTAGAGTCTGCTGTCTATTTCTTAAAAGTTGGAAGTTGGGTGCTTTAGCATGGTAGATTATTTTATACATTTTCTTAGTAGATGCAAACATGTAGTTTACATTTGCTATTTCAGTTAGTCTGGTGTAACTATCAGTACTTCAGAGGATTTATAATATTTCTCTTAAGAAATATAGATATGTATAAAGTAGAAAGTTAAAGTTATCCCATTCTTCTTCTACTTTTCAATTTTCCTGTGCATTTCAAAATGTATGATACAGTTAAAAAAAAATAGAGCCCTGGCTGGTGTGGCTGAATGGATTGGGTGCCAGCCTGTGAACTGAAGGGTTGATGGTTCGATTCCCGGTCAGGGCACACGCCTGGGTTCCCGGGTAGGTCCTCACTAGGGGGTGCGGGAGAGGCAACCATACACAGTTGTGCTTTTCTCCCTCTCTTTCTCCCTCTCTTCCCCTCTGTCTAAAAATAAATAATTAAACTATTAAAAAATAAATAGAATTATACCATAATACTCTCTGAAATCTACTTTTTTTCAAGTGACTATTTTTAAAACTTGCTATTTTTTAAAATAAGGCTCAGGTGGGAAGTGGGAGTGGTGTTGGAAGGAGAGAGGTGGGTAAGACTTACGCATTTAAGATTATATACCTAATGCCCTAGAATGATTATTACTTATGGGCAAAAAGCATTTTAAGTACTTTTTGTTTGTGCCTAATGCCTTAGGGATAGTCATTATTCTTTTTAAAACTTTAAAAATTGTTAACCAATTTAAAACAACAACCTTGTTTTCTGTCCTGAGCAAGCATTGTCATTTAGGAAGCATTTTCAGAATTAAATTCTGCTAGGTTATTCTGGTAGCTACTTAAAAAAGATGTGGTTTCAGATAATTTTTTTTAAACTGGTAGTCTCTCTTCTGGGTTGTTAAGAGACATTCATTTTATATTTACAAAGTAAAATAGGATTTTAAAACTAAGAAAATACTTGTAATGTTTTAATTAATAGAAACTGAAGTCAGTACTTCTTAATCATCATACAGATATCCTGCATAGGAATTAGTCCTGGTACTCACACCGTAATGTGTGATAGTGTTGGCTGACCTCACCCTCATCCCTGTCCTTAACTCAGCCATCACCAAGTGCTACTGGTAACCCAGCAGTTTTTAAGGCAGCAAAAAAAGAAAATAAAAAATAAAAACAGGTTAAATGATTGGACATGCCAATAATTTATCAAATGCCAATGATTTGCTTTTTTGGCATCATGTAAAAAAAAAGACACACTGCCCTGGCTGATGTAGCTCAGTGGATTGAGCGTGGGCTGCAAACCAAGGGGTTGCCAGTTCGATTCCCCGTCAGGGCACATGCCTGGGTTGCGGGCCAGGTCCCCAGTGGGGGCCACATGAGAGGCAACCACACATGGATGTTTCTCCCCCTCTCTCCCTCCCTCCCTCCCCCTCTCTCTAAAAATAAATAAATAAAAATTGAAACAAACAGACACACCAAAGTCCTTATAATCTCTATTAAATATAATCTAATCCTGGCTTTGAGAGTTTTAACTTGTTACGAAGGTTATTAGTCATAACATAGCTTTGTAATTTTTAAATTAAAAAAATTTTATTTCATAGGTAATAATTTTTTCATTATAGAAGTAAAAAAAAAAATCTAATACTAGGAATGCACTCATCATATCTAAGGTGTTGTATGCTCCTTTAGACCCAAATTTTGTGAAGTGCTGAAGCCTGGCCTTAAAAGTCTAAGAATTGGGTCTGGTAGGGTGCGGCAGTTTACTTATAATATAGTCAGAGCTTTAACAAGCCGAGTTAAGAGTGTTTCTTGTTGGTAGCATTCATATATACTTTTCATTTTATGTGGCTCAGACCAAGCCCTATAATATTTTATTATTTCTTGTAATAGTCTTGAAAGTGTATAAAGGGCTCAGTTCATGTCCTGGATGGTAAGACTGAGGCAGAGACAAGAATTTGAGTAAGTTAGTGTCAGAGCCTAATTTTCCTGACTCTTGTGTTAGTTTCCGTCTTCTTCACCTGTAGTCTCCAAACTTTAAAAAATTATGGCCGCCCGTAAATGTATATTTCTATATAATTTTCTGAACCTAGTATTTTATGCATGTTATAATATGTACTAGAAATGTGAAATTTGAAAAAGGATGAGATTTAAAAATATGAGTTGTAATCATTTTTTCTCATGGCCCCCTTCCTTCCCCAGGTAGGTGTACCCACTTAGAGACTGCTGCCCTAGGTAGGCCATTCTCCTATAGAAGAGGAAGCCATGGGGACATCTGGAGGACAGTTGGTACAAGGTGGGGGCTTTTAAGTTGGAGTGATCTTTTGCAGCTTTTTAATTTTAAAGAAACAGCCTTTCTTTCTGAGAAAGGCTGAAAGATTGAGAATAAAGGAGAGTAAAGACCTTGAGAGAGGTGAGCTTTAAAGGCAGAAATGTAAGCCTCATTTGTTTCCTTTAGAGTTGACCAAGGGAAAAGGCTGCCCACCCTGACAGCTCCGGCTGCCACTGTGGAGATGGCAGTGCCTTTTCTGTTGTTGTTAGGCAGTTTATAGAATGCAGGATAGCTTGGTAAGCGTCTTCTCTGTGCCTGATGTGACGTAACATTGTGGAGTATGCAGCATGCATGTTAAATACAACTGGCTGTATTTGGCTTTTTGCTGCAGCATGTTTGAGGATGCCTTAAAAAGCAATTACCACCCGATAGAGTTGGTTATGTGAAAATTATTGAAATCATCATTTCATGGAGACCAAACTTTGTAACTTGAATTATTCTATTTAGTATTTGTTTACTTTGCTTCCTTCCCCTTCCCCCCAACCCTCCAGTATCTCAAAGCAGAATTCTTTTTCTGAAAGGAACAGATGCTGTTAACTTATCAGGACCCAATACTAAAAAGCCTACCAAAATCTTTGTGCTGCTTATTTTCTTTATTTAATCTATATGCAAAGTATATTGTAATTATTGCTGTTAGAGGGTTTTAAGCTGATGGTTTCTCCCCACCCCTTTTGTGCTCAGGGGAGATAGATTAGGAATGCCAAATTGACAAGTTGGTGTAAAGAAATAATGACCACTGAAATAAAACAGTAGTTCAAATAATAAGCAAACCAGATACAAATGTAGAATGAAAATATCTTTTAGTAAAATGTTAGCATTCTGTACTTGGAACAGATGCCACATTAATTCAAAAGAGAGCCCAGAAAATGTGGCAACTTTACGATGTCAATGGAGGGAGCTGCAATAGTGCCTGTTCTCATTGTGTCAAGTACTCAGTATCTCCAGGTCTGGCCCTGTTCTGTGTACCTGTTTTCTGTGTTTGTATTACATGTTAACATACCAGTATTAAGTCCATGCTTTGTATTTTATTTATGTGATTAATACATTATCATACTTGTAGACATCAGGGTAAAAAGCCCAGTAACTTGTTATGCATCAGTGATGGTTCTGGTCGTCAGTCTGCGTTTCAGGATATGCAGGATCTGAGGCAAAAATGGGCTTTTCTCTGCACCCTCCAAGGCACGTTTTGATAATAAGATAGTCATTCTAAGAATTGAGTCTGTCAAAGAGGCCCTAGTGGTTTTTGAATGTAGAATTTGGACAAGTTGCAAAACTCCGAGAGTTTTGCATTTTTTTCTCATTTAAATTTGTAGTTATCATTGGACATTTGTTATGATTTTTAAGTAGCTTAAATTCATTCATTCCTTTTGTGGTATTTTTTATGGTGCTTGGAAAGAAGAAGAAAGGGTGATGGAAGGGCACTGTGCACACTTGGACTCTTCCAGAGTGATAGTCACTTTATAGAAGGTTGCCCTGGGACACCACTGAAGTGCCTGCACCTTTCTCTTCATGGTTAGTGTGGGTCTGAGTGTGGAGCGGGATGGGCTTGGGGGCTCTTAACCGGGTTTACAGGGTGCGACTTCCTGAACGTGGCGATGATCTAATCACCAGGGGCGTATCCTGTGTGCCTGTAAAGAAGTCTGGTGCGCATGCTTAGAATAGCATAACTCCAGTTTTCTCTCAGTTACTAGTCAAACTACAAGGGCTTACGATTAGTAGTTTTGTAAAGGTTAAAAGTTCTGTTTTCATGCAATTCAAGTGAAGGGAGACTCTGTGCATGGCAGTACAGTATGGTGGTTAGAGAGTATCCGCTCTGGAGCTGGAGCCCACCTGTGGGCTCAAACCCTGCCTTTGCCCTGGGTTAGCTCTGTGATCGCGGCCAAATCACTCCCCCCTGTGCCTCTGCCTCCGTTTCTTCTGTGAAATATGAATAAATAATAGTGCCATCTTCTGAGGTTGTAACGAAGAATAAATTAGTCAATGTGTTAACTATGACAAGTGCCGGACACCTAGTAAGTGCTAAATAAATGGTAGCTATTATTAGATACCATTACTTGTCTTTAATTCTGGACTCTCCCCTTCTCTTCTCGAGGCTTGAGACAGATGTCGTACAGTGGGGAAAGAGCCTTAGCTTTGGGGTCTGACTTCTGGGGTGGGACCTCAGTACAGCCACTTAAAGCTGAGTGTGTGACCTTGGACTAATTGTGCTCCCTTCAAAAAAGATTTCTCCAGTGCGTGCTATATACCAAGCACTGTAGTTTCTTTATCTGTGACGTAGGGATGATCATACCAACCTCCTTGGACTGATGTGAAGATCAATGGGGGAACTCTTTAGACATTTGATAAGTGATGACTGCTATTATCATTATTAGTGTTACAGTCCCGCTAAAAGTTTATAGGGAAAGAATAAATGTGGAAACAGCTTAGCTGGAAAGGAGAATTTTCCTGAGATGTCATGGTGAGAAAAGGTGTGGATGGGAAAGTGTATCTAATGAGTTTTTGTTTGTGAATACCTCCAAGAAAAATAGAAAATGAATGGGAATCTGTCAGATTAACAGAGACCTTACAAAGTATTTCACAGCACTTTATTAAAACCCTTAATGACACAGGCTTTTTTGTTCAAGATACTGATGCAGCTTACGGTAGGTCATTTAGTGTCAAGGTAGTAGTGGGAGACTAGTCATTGTAACTCAGAAGTACAAAATACTAATTAGCCAGTCAGTCCATTGGGTCTATTGCCCAGGACAAGAGTGTGTGTGTGTGTATGTGTGTGTGTGTGTAACCCTTGAGAGCACGTGCTTGGGTATGGTGACTAATGGAAGCATTTGTAGAACTCCAGAGATACAAAAGTGGCACACAAATGCTTTCTGGTAATGATGGACACAGTTTTATTTGCCTTTTGATTTGGGCATTTTGGCTTTGTGAAATTTCCTTTCTTCTGGTGCCTGGTCTTTTCTTATGGTATTATTTTCTTTTTATACTTAACTATCAGGTGTTACCTGTATTAAGTCTAGAAACTGGGCCCAGGAACAAGTTGATTGTGATAAAAGCCACTCTTTAGGTTTCTGCCTTACAGTAATCTCAGAATTAAGGGTTTTTTTGCTAAGAAATTTGTGTTTTTAATATATGCATTTGTATGTTATATGTACAGGTGTATGTATGTGTATGTATGTATCTATCTGGTAAGAAAAACCAGGAATTGAGGAAAAGGGAATGATCATTAAGTGTGAAATAGAATTAATTTGATTCTTTCACTACTAATTTGGATGTGAAACTTTATCTTTATATAGTTGTTTTTTTTTCTGGGATTCAACAAATGTATCTGTAATAGCTTCTCAAAACATCCTGAATATGCTATGTATTATCACTGGTGAGCATTTGAGTAAAAGTGGAATGCAGTTGACCCTTGAACAAGGCAGTGTGGAACTGCGTGGGTCTCCCAGTGTACAATTTTTTTGGCCCTGTGGAAGTGGACCTACCCAGTTCAAACCCATGTTGTTCAAGGGGGGTTGTAATGGCCTCCATTAACTTTCTGTTCTCATTTACCAGCTGCACCATGTGATAAAGGTTTTGTAGGTAGATGGAAGTATTTCCTATTTTTTTTTTTGTCTCTGTGCCTAAAACATTGTTTCTGCTCTCTGAGCAGAAATTCCAACAAGTTTATTTTGATAAAGTGCTCAATATATATTTTTAAAATTTAGCAATTTTATAACAGGCTCTACAGTTTTCTTTTAGTTAAAAATCTGTAATATTACTTTACAATAGCTAGAGTGGTCAGTAAGTAAAGCTTTGCAGTTTTAGAATTAGCATGGCATATGTACGGTATTAAGTTTATTTCAGCTTATAAGTGGGGCCTGTAAAAATTGCTTCTCTTTGGTAAGTGAAATTATAAAAAGTTTAGATGTTATTTCATTTTAATAAATGTAGTAGTTAGAAATAGACTCTATGGGGTCTTTGGGATTGATTTAAATAATTGTATTATTTGAAATTATTTTGCCCCTCCCTACTTTATAAAAGGTGGGGCCGCTGCCTATGACAGGGCCGAACCCTGCACCCCTTGTGCGGGAACTGTCCGGCTCAGTGGCACTTGAGCGGCTTCCCAGAGCTGCCGCGTCCCTTATGCACACTGCCTTTCCTCTCCCTTGGTCCTGTCTCTGCTGTCTCTTCTCTGTGCACCTGCTACCCCGTCTGCTGCTGTTCGTCACTTCCTCCAAAGCTACCACCGTCTCATCCTATTTCTCTTAAAAACAAAATGCCATTGTAATTGTTAGTTTTTAAGCAGATAGCTGTTTTCAAGACCTTAAAGCTTTAACAATTTGTGGGTCTCCCCATTTTGGGCCCTCAGCAGGAGTTGAGTTGTGAAGTAACTGAGTGTGAAACATTTTTTCATCTGGACTAAGGGAGAGAATGGAAGACCTTTTTACCTCAGAAGTTGCTGTATTTTCTGGTAGGGGATGAGGTTGGGGCACAGCAGGGGAACGGGCAGCTTTGTTACTTAACTAAGATAAAGGAAATAGGAAATACTAATTTATTAGATTGCCCTTTGTAGTTCAGTGGGCCAATTGGAGAAGAAATTGGGAGTGTTGGTGTTGCTGATTCTGAAATTATTTTGATTTAGTAATTGAGAGGGCTAGTCAAATTTAGTTTGTAAAATATAAAATATAACTGTGATACCTTGTTACTACATATTGATTGTTCACATTTCATTAGTTGGTAGTTGCAAAATGGCAGACCCTGTCCAGATTTCTCTTAGTGGTTTTGAACTGTTAACTGAATTGTTTCAGTAAGAAAAGTGAAACTTGAAAATTAGCTGTGGTCTCATGTTAAGTTAATAGCTATGTTGGATTTCAATTCAGTAGCTTCTAAGATCTATACCAGGCATTTCATTCATTGTTTAATTACACGTAGAGAGAAGAACCTTAACTTTACAGGATTTTTAAAAACTTATTTTTATGGAAATGTAAAAAAACATACACAGAAGTAGAGCGAATAATATTAACAAACCCCACCTCCCTGTTACCCGAGTTCAGCAGTTATGAGCATTCTGCCAATCATTAACTGTGTGCAGTGTATACAAGTTAAGTAATTTTGTTTTTAAAACATGCAATTTGAATAGATACATTGGTGTACTCAAAGAAGAATGTGTGTGTAAATGTCAACTCTGTCCATATATTGTAAATTTAATACTATTAGTTACCTCTATGGATAATTTTGCATTCGTCTTTCAACTTACTGAAGATGTCAGAGTCATCATTGACTTAATGGAGAACCATATCTGCTGGAAAGATTTTAGTTTTCTCACACTTTATGAGTTGCATCTTATTTTATGCACACTTGCCTATCTGCAGCTTTTGTATGGGCCACCGATAATGGTCATTTCTAGAGTAGGTAGGGCAATTTTGAAGTCAGCTTGAAGTTGGAAATCACTAAATCTTGTGCTGCACTCTCTCATTCTGCACGTTCTACTTCTGTTTCAGCTGAGTGTATGTATTGATTGACTAAGAATACATGTTATAACTCAGTGTGTTAAGGAGGGAATTTTGACTGCCTGCTATCCCTGGACCTAGTAACAGTGATTAGGAAGTTAAGTTATTTGCTGTCTTGTTTGAGTCTCTTTGGAAGGGTAGTAAGTTGTGTGTGTGCCTGCGCCTGTGGGCCCTGTTCATTACTAGTCACTGCAAGGTGACGGTAGCCTTAGTTCTGAAGTCCTTGCTTTTATTAGTTTAAATTAGACCCACAGGGTTAATTATTCCACCCTAATGCACAGGGAAGCATAGTCTTTGGGAACTGTGCATCTGAACCCCTGTGTAGTGCGTCGAAAAGGTATCTTGAATGTTACGAAGCTGTTTGGCATATTTAGTTTAGTGCAAGGAGTGTGCTTGCTTAACAGGACCCTTAATACGCTTTCGCTATGCCACAGATACATTTTAAAAATTATACTTAAGACGACTTTGTAGTATTCCCCAGTAGAGTTCATGTAGAGCAGCCAAACCTTTCTAAAGTAAAACTTATTCCTTTAACCGGTATTCATTTAAGTGGGTTTCTCTGTTCTTGGTTTCCATGGAAATAGCGAACAGCTAACGTTATTTATAAGGTGGAAGTAAAATAGGGTGCCTAATGGGACCCCATGCTGCTCTGATGAAGAGACTTAGGAAAAAAATCCATGCTCATGGGATTTTTTTTAAACAAGGTTAATGGAAGCCCTGATTTCAGTCTTCTGTAACGGAACATATTTTGGGTCTTAAAGGCTAGCATTACTATCCAGCAGACTTCTTTCTTGGTCTGTATTGCTTTCACTTGCAAGTTTTAGGACCGCGCACGCACCGGCACGGTTGAGCCTGTGTGCCTCAGACTCCTGCTTCTTTGTGGGTTTTGTTTCAAAAGTTAAAATCCCTAGCACACTGTAGCTGTTTCAGTTTCTCATAGACATTTCAAAGAGCAGATAATAAGCTAAATGATCATTAACGATAGCGGTGATGGTAAAGAATCAGTCTGTTGGAATACATAGATTTTTTTTTTTTTTAATGTGAATGTTAATGGAACCATTTTTAGTTTTCAGGCCTCAAGTCCGGGTTCTTTTTATTTGTGTTGTGGAGCTAGATCTGTGTAGTCAGAGAGAAGATTCTAATTTTCTTTTGGTGATAGAAATGGCGAAAATTTGAAATTCTCTTTTTTTAAATGGGTTATTTCTGAAGCCTTTCAATTGAAATACATGTTAACCCTTTTAGTCTGTGTGGATTTGGGATAACCTTGGCCTTTCCCTCACCCCTTCGGTAGGGCCTACTCTTGGTTTTCTAGGTCTGCAGCAAAGCCTTGCGCTTCCTAAGCCCTTTCAAGTGAGAGAACACCATTGCCTTTGTGTTTGTGTTTGTCATTGGTGTGTGTGTGTGTGTGTCACTAATTGTTCTATAGCCTGAAAGGCACCTGCTCATTTTCCAGCCCGGGGAGTACAGCAGTGCTATGGTGAGAAGTGAGGCAGTGTGGAACACCATCAGGTGCTATAATTTTTATCTAGCTAGTTTTGGTCGTCCTTGGTAGCTCGCGATCATTATCCATTGGTCTGGAAGTAGTCGGTGATCGTTCCTGGCTCTCAGTGCAGCAGGAGTTTCCTTCTGTGTTTTCAAAGCCGGGACTGTAGTGTACTCAGGGCTCCATCAGGGGAGGGGTTTTGTTGTGTTGTGTTGTTTTGTGTGTGTGTGTGTGTGTGTGTGTGTCTTTGGACAAGCTGCTGGCTGCAGTGGGTCCACTGTGCTCTAATTTTAAAGATTTGGTTGTTTTAATCCAGTTGGGTGAGGTATTTTATCTCCAGCAGTTCACTAGTTTCCTCTGTGCATATTAGTGCTGTTTTATAAAATTTCTTGAATGTGTTAATTATCCTTTTAGTTTAGCTTTTTCTTGTCTTTTTTAAATCAGGTGTTTACCAGTGACCTTCCTTAGTGACTTGTATTTGAATTATCTTTGTGCTTTAGAGACATAGGAATTTGGGTCTCTTATCCCGTTTCTGAGAGCACAACTCCCAGTAGTTGCAGTTAGTGCCGTGGAAAGGGTCTGCACAGGTGTAGGGCAGGGCGCTGGTCGCCCTCCTAGGTGCTCGCAGTGCGCAGCCAGAGCTCCCATTAGTGTTAATAGGAGGCCCTTGCTTAAATCCCCGCACACCAAGGCGAACCCAAACTTTTGTAATGCCTTACAGGTGTCCGAGTTGTTTTTGCTGATGGCAAGAGTTTGGGTCCTGGGGTCAGCTTGTTGTTAAGAGTTTGAGTTGTCTTGGGACATGGGGGGATTACCCAGTCTGATCTGCAGTTAAGTACGTGGTGATGATTAGACTGAAAACATGAACAGCTCTGTGAGCTGTGGGTGTTCGTGTAGAAGGGTTTTGTACTTCATAGCATGATGAAAGCAAGATTCTTTGTTTTCTCTTAATACTTCTGAAGTGCAAAATAAATGATTTGACAAGGTTTTGTGCATATTGTAAGAGGACTTAGTTAAAATGATCATTTTTTTACTTTCGATTGTAAGAGGACTTAGTTAAAATGATCACTTTTTACTTTAGTTGTGAGCCTTCCCACAATTACTCTGACATCGAAGTCTTCTGTCAGCTAATGTTGCTCTTAGTTTTTAAGCACGTAGAAGCTAATAATGTGCTCTTAAAGCTTGGACATTGCCATCGTGGGTCCAGAACTAGATAATCACTGTTTACTATGCTTATATGTGAGTTGTGGCTTCTTATTACTTTGACTTATTATTCACAGTCTGATGGTGTCTAGATGGAGAGCAGTAAACTGGGTTTTAGGCCGGGCCTTGCCTCTTAACCTTTGTCGCTTTTGGGCTAGTATCTAGGTTTGTTGGGTCGCTCTCCCCTGTGAAATGATGGTGTGGGTCTGGTACTCTGGGTTGTTCTTTCTAGGGCCTTTCCCAGGCACTGTGGGAATAGAGGACCGTAAAGCTGTGGTCCCTCACCGTACCTACCTATCAGAGTCTTCTGGGGGAGCTTTAAAAAAAATACAGACATCTGGGCTTCAAATCAGACATAATAAAAATCAGAATTTTAAGGGTAGGACTATGAATCTTTTTTTTTCTGTTTTAGCTTTATCCTGATCTAGGTTTGAGAACTACTTGTACAAGGCATTATTTCTGCTCGTGTGTGTGCATGCGTGTGTGTGTAGTTTAATTAGGGAGATAAGATATATAAGTTACAGTGTGAGAAGTATATGGTTAAATTCTAAGATGAATGAGGAAAATGATAACTGTTCCGAGAATTCAAAGAAAGGGAGAACAGGGAGGTGAGATGGGTAGGGAAGGTCTCCATTAGTCAGTAAATCTCTGTTGGACCCGCATGGCTGGGTGAGATTGGATAGGCCGAGAGAAAGTAAAAGGGCATTCTTGGTATAGGAAAGAGAATTCTCAAAGCACAAGTTTGGGGAGGGAAACAATTCTGATGAAAGTTTTAGTCCTTATTTTAGTATTCTAATCTTGCAACTGCTCTAGATTTTCTAAACATTTTAAGGGAGTGAGCCATGAAGTTATTTGATGCACGAGAATGTTCCAGCCAGCGGGAAAAACAACTAGAAGACCCCTGAGAAGAAAACTTGTTTAGAGTTCTTGAAGCACCAAAAAGAAGCCAGTGTGACTGGCGCAGACAGAGCACTGGGGAGAGGGAAGGAGACAGGGTCTGAGAGTAGCAGAGGCTCAAATTGCTCAGAGCCTTGTGGGCCATTGTCAAAGGACTTTAACTTTTTCTCTGAGTATGATGGGAAGGCACTGGAGGATTTTGATCCAAGGAGTAACCAGATCTGTCTTGGATTTTGAAAAGGTCACTCAGACTGCTGAGAGAACAGACCGTAGTGGGACAAAGATGGAAGAGGGCAGGCCGCTTAGGAGGCGGTTGTAATAATCTAGGTGAGAGATGATGATTTCTTCGACCAAGGAGGTGGTAGTCGTGTTCAGAGTCTGTACGTTCTGAAGATAGAGGCAAGATAGCTATTGAATTGGATGTAGGGTGTGGGAAAAGAGGGTTCAATGATGAATTTGGGGTTTTGGCGGAAGGGATGGAGTTGTCCACTTTTGAGAGGCGAGATGTGGATGATTCTGAGGGGGAGGTTGAGGGATAAGTAGCCAAGAGTTTGGTTTTGACAAGAGTTGAATGAGCAGTTGGGTGTGTGAGTTGGGAATTTTGAAAGGAGAAGGTCTGGGCTGGAGATAAAAATTTGGGAGTCACCAGGATATAGATCCTTTTATAGCCATGAGACTGGGTGAGATTACCGAGTGGGAAGAGTTCCGAGAACTGAGCCTTGGCAAGTTCAACATTTTGAGGTTTTGAGAGATGAGAAGGGAACAGCAAAAGAAACCCACAAGAGTGGCCAGAGAGATTAGGAGGAAAATCAGGAGTGGGTGGTGTCTTGGGAGTCAAGGAAGAAGGGGTTTCAAGAAGGAAGGAATTATCAGTGGGGTCAGATAATAACTGATTGAACAAGAAGTGAGGGCTGAGACTTTACTGTTGGATTTAGCAACTGGGAGGTCTTGGGCGGTCTTAGCAAGAATGAAAGGGGGCAGGGCCCTGTCTGAGTAGGGTCAGTAGAGGCTGAGAGGACAGTACTAGGAGCCAGCAGTGAGCATGGCTAACACGTAAGGGAGTTTTGCCATAGGCGGGAGCATAGACATGGGGCAATAGCTAGAGAAGGGTATGGAGTGAAGGGAGGCTTTTTTTTTAAAGATAGAAGAAACAAAATAATCTAGTAATGAGGAAAAATTGATGCTTCTTGAGAGTAAGGAGGGAAATGCTAAGGGGTGTCCTGGAGAAGAGGGTAAGGTTGAAGGAATGGGGGCAAGAGGGGTGATTATAGTTGGGGCTTAAAGGACTACATTGCATTAGTCAGGATTCTGCTTTTTCTTCTGAGCACTTACTTGCATTTAAATTTATTTCACACTTGTTATACTTTCTGTTCAGAAGTTAGGAAGTGTTTATAAAAAGCAGTAAAACTTATTGTATATAAAATTTATATGTAGTAAAATTTGTATATATAAAATTGGTATAGTAGAAAAAGAGAAGAGATTGAATCTTCTATGTAAGGTGACATTTTAAAGTGTCTTTGAATGACAATTATCTGTGCTATTCTAGTCCCTTATCAAAATTTATGATTGAGCATACACTATAAACTTAATCGTTTGAAATTTGTAGCGGGATGAGTTTTAGTCTGATTTAAAACATGATCTACTATCAAACATTTTATTTTCTCTGCAAAATTTGTTTAATATACTTCATGTACAGAGATTTTAGATATTACATTAAAGGTAATTAAGAAGTAACTATTAATCACCTTTGATTTATTGGTGATATTTTAAGTTTTACAATTAGATCATAACCCTGAATGGTTCATTTCTTTACCATGTCTAAGTCAAGCGTGCTTCCGTGAGGGTCTGAAGGGGCGAGAACAACCTTCAGCTTGCAAAACAGTGTGTGAGGTTATGTTAACAGGGCGATATCTCTAAAGCAAAAGTAATTCCATTCACTCCAACTTATATATTTTGAATGTATTTTTTAAGAACAAATCTATAGTTAAAAAACGTAAGAAGATATTAAAATTTTGAGCTACTTTAGCTAAAAGTGTCAATGGTATGTGAGAAAGAAATTAAGTGGACTTTCAGTCAGCTTCACATGAGAAAAGCAATCTCGCATTTCAGACTTGGGTAGTGCAGAAAGTACAACACTACTCATAAGTCTTTTTTGCTGCTAATATGTTCTTATTAAATTATAGAAATAAAATATTTTCTTTTCTTTTTTTTTAATCGACTTCTAAGTAGTAGTCAGTTAATAATCATTCTTCAGAAGAAACACTTTGGTAGTTCTGATTCGATGTTTAAGAAATCACTCGTCTAAAAAAACAGTTTACTCTTTTAGAGTACCTGAACCTCTGTGAATCTTATTAAAGCTGTGGATGCCTTTGCCAGGATTTTCATACATACAGAATGTAGCATATAGTATTATAGAGTTGCCAAATGCCTCTGAAGCCCATTCCCAGGGATCCCTCAGACGGAAAGGATCTCAGGCTTTAAAACTTGCCCCAGGTAGCTTACTTATGTGATTTTTCTTTAAACATTATATGCAGACTTTTCCAGAAATATCGGGCCAGTATTTATTGTAGTTTGTTTCTTAGAAGAGTAACTGTTACAGCTGGTTAAGAGGAAGTGAGGTCTAGTGGAAAGGGCAGCTCAGAAAAATCTCAGGGGCCTGTAAGCTTTGCTCCCCAGCTTTACTGCCAGCTCGGTGTGACTTTGGGGCAGGTCACTGAACCTCTCCGGCTTTGATTTCCTAGGTGACTTCTGTAGTCCCTGCAAGCAGTTGCATGGTATCATGGTGACATTCTTTACCAATTTGGGATTGACTCTGCTACTGCTGTTTGGAGAAATGTCCTGGAGATAAGGTGTTCATCCATTGATCCTTTTTACTGAATATGACTTTTAAAAGGAGTTATGTGACTATACTTTTTCAAATGCCATATAAGTGAAAGTTAAATTCCCAACCCTACCTGATCACTTCGAATATGAATATGTTTTATACATTCTGGGTAACCAGTATTGTATGTGTTGCAATTATCACCCACAGCTCTGTGGCTTGCTTTTTCACTCTTTCAATGTTTTTTGATGAAAAGTTCTCAATTTTAATTTAGTTCAAATTATTAGTCCTTTCCTTTCCATTATGTTTTAAATGGTAATATTTAATTCTTAACTGTTTTTGTCCAAAGTCATTCATTTGAAAAATAATGCTGTGGAAGATTGATGCATAAGAAATTATCCCCAGAGTGAAAAAGCTAACAGGAGAACAAACCTGCAAGAGAGAGTTAAGGGTCCACTCAGTGAATTCATTCATTCAACAAATATTTACTGAGCATTTGCTATGTGCGTGGTACTGGTTGGAGTGCTACAGAGTCCTGTATGTATCCATGATGTTAAGAATCCACTTTTTAAAACTGAGATATTATTGACATATAACATTGTGTTAGTTTTAGGCATACAAATAATTATCTGGTATATGTGAGTATTGTGAGGTGATCACCGCAGTAAGTTTAGTTAATATTCATCATCACACATCGTCACAAATGTTTTGTTTCCTTGTGAGAATCCACTTTTGAATAACAGTATTTATTCTACAGATTTTTGCATGATTTTTCTTTTGGTTGGGAGTCATTCTAGTCTCGGTGATTGAAATTGCCATTTATATGGAATTGAGAACTTTAAGAAGTGCTACTGAAGGAAAGACAGGATAAAACAGCAAATTGAAATTTTTTTGGGAAAGGAATATTAACTGCATGAATTGGAGTTCTTTTACTGTATGTTTGGTATGACCGTACAGGATTAAAGAAAAATTTATAATCTGGATGACACAAAGATTTTTTTGAAATGCCCCTTGAGGAAATGGGCACACTGTTGGAGTAACATCAGGCAACAACGTACTGTGTTTGAAGTATAAGGAAGATACCTATAGGTTTAGAGCAAGAGGCAGCATTGGTTCTTTGCCTCTCACACGCCCCCAACCTGGTGCCTGGCCTGCAACACAGGCCTGTGCCCTGACCGAGAATTGCACCAGCGACCTTCCAGTTTGTGGATCGATGCCCAGCCTACTAAACCACTCCAGTCAGTGGGAAAGTCACTTTCGTGTTACAAGGTTTACAGTCTACAATGGTGAGACTTTAAGAATGTGAATGAAAAGTTTCATTAAAATTATGACTATACATACAAAATGCTGTGAACTTGAAAAGCCTTATATAAGACAAATCCATTTCAAGATTGATTGAAAAAAGGCCTTTTAAGTAGACCAAACTAAGGACCCATGATGTTAGCTCAATTTGTTAATGTCATGTAACAAACAATGAAGGTCATTGGTTGGGGATGGGAGTGTATTTGTATGTTGTTCAGATGAGGTGCATTTCATTTCTGTGTGTCTCTTAGGAAAGGAAAATCATCAACATTTACTTTTCCTTGTCTTGAAAAAACTGTGGAAAAGTGAAAAAACTGGGAAATCAGAGATTTAACATCTGCATTCTTTCCTTGCTATAAAAACTACCTATCTCTTCCTTTCTTTCTTTTGGGTTTTAGCACTTTGGAGATTTTTGTATTTTGTTGTTTTCTTCTTAAGATCAGATAGAAATCTTTCAGTCTTCAGCTTTTGATGACATGTCATAAATCTGTGTTTGTAGTCTAATTCCATTTTTCCCTTTTTCTGTTGTAGGGAGCAAGAGTGCTGAAGGAGGGCCAGTTTCCCCGAAATTGGTAAGTACTTTTACCAGGCAGGCATAATGTGCCTGATGCTAGTTGTTCAGTGAATTTTTGCAGAAAAGCTCTTCCCAGATATGAGGCTTTGCTGTTTGCACCAAGTGAGAGTGATTTTTTGTCTAATTTCACATAGCCATATCTCAAATGCATTTGTGTTTCTAATAATACTGCTAGGCTTGCATGTTCCTGCATTCGATAACCTGTTAAAATGTAAAGGTCCCCTTTGCCAAAAAGTCCTTAATGCAGTGGATAGAGCTGAAAATTCAAAAGTCAGGAAATTCAAAAGTTAAGGTTCCCATTGTGTTTTGTATTACTTAATATGCTATTAAATTTGATGGCCTTAGTATATGTGCAAAATGGCTAGGTTAATGTAACTGTGGGAACCTTGACTTTGAAATTTGGGACTTGTAAGCATTTATATTCCTAAATTTAATGTTGGATTGGCTTAATGTCTGATACTACATTTTTAGTGTGTGTTGTTTTGTATAATTCTTAAAGAGGAAAAAAAATAGAAATGTAGCAGTGTGGGGCATATAGGCAAACATTTTTTCTCTGATACCTACTTTAAAATCTACTTTAACAGCTTATAAATCATCACACTTAATCATTTATTTGAATGTCTAATTCAAGATCACAGATTGCACAGGGCAGTCTAGTAACAAAGGATCAAACAAATATTAACCTTATTTGGAGAGCATGTATAATGATAAAAAATTAAATTCAAACAAGATAGCTGGTATAGCATAGTCCCCTAATACAAAGCTATCCTTTTTGTTTTTTAGTTTTTTAATTCTCTCCCTTAAATAGTAATTAACTTAATGTGTGGGTTAGATATTTGGTTAAGGCTTCTTTCTGAAAACTTGAGGTGTCTTTCTTATCTTGTAGGGATTGGACTTTGAACATGAAAGCAAGGCATTTGAACCAGTTAACTTTGCATTTACTACCTTTTTGTTCTATTTGCCTTTCTCTGATGGAACCTTCTTAAATAAATGATCAAGACCCAGTAGTCCTTTACTTTAAGATGTGGTAGAATCATAGAATCTTAGAGAAGGGACTTTAAGGGCCTTCTCCTCCAGCCTTTTACCTGATGTAAAAGGCATTTTTTCCCCCTATATCCCTAACAGATTGTTATTTGGGTACATATTGAATACTACATTTTAAAAAATGTAGCGCATTATTTTCTATAATGTATTTTGAGGAAATCTAGGTCCACGGAAATGAATAAATATTACTGAGGTTGGGCGGGGGTGGGAAAAATGTCTGTGGTCAAATAATTTGGGAAATGCTGCATTAAAGTTAAACAGGTTTCTTTACTGCAGGACTTCTCAGAACCTTTAATATGCTAATGTGCATTGTGAATCGCCAAGAGGGGGGATATGATATGCAGCATTCTTGAATACTTCTAATGACAGGGAGCCCACTACCTCATAAGGTAACCCATTCCTTTTTTGTACAGCTCTAATCCTTAGCTCTTCCTTAAATTGATCTGATACCTATCTCCCGTAACTTCTACTTCTATTAAGTACTTACTGGTTGTGCCAAGACCACCACACCCTCTATGTTAACTTTTGTGTAGTAAATATGCATATGATTCTGGCCACACTTGTCTGGACTATTTTTTTATCATTAAATAGTATTCTGGTAAATGTGGGAACCAATTCTAAAATCTTGGCCTCATTTTCACTATGCTCTTATACACTACTCTCCAGCCTCCTTCATTTGAATTTCTGTGAGTTTATAAATTTGTTCAACATTCTGATTGTCAGGTATAGTTGAGATGATTTTGGTAAACATGCTTGATTTCTGTAAAGAAAGATGGGCAGTAGAAGAATGTGTGTGTTCGAGGCAGGCCTGGGCCCAGGAAGCTGAGGTAGAAGCTGTGTGTTGGAATGAACAGTGGTCGGAGGGAGGGTTGAAGACACAGCTGCAGACCTGTGAAGGGGAGGGTGCTGTGGGGACCTGCCCTGGTCCGGCCCGAAACACCCCATCCTTGTGTTGGAACAGTATGACTTGTGTAGGTATTCCTTTTTTTTAAGTGAGAACACCCCCAAAATAAAACAGAAATGATGCATATTTTATATTCAAACACATTCAGACGTTCAGATATCATAAATCTAAGGGGGCTTAGAAACTTAATTTAACGGTTAGGAAACATCATTTGCACTGGCTGAAGTGATTTTGTCAGCAGTTAGTAATACCAGGGTTTGAGCGCCGTCACCTTGCCAGATTCAAATGGGAGCCTGTCCGAGCAGGAGCACCCAGCTGTTGGTGCAGGAGCATTGTTTTGTTGATGTGGAGGAGTGTCACCGAAGAGCTGCCACCATGAAAGTGAAAAAACAAACATATTTTGTGTCATTTTTTTATTGATTCATGTTAGTAAATGTTACTTTTCAATAAGTGTTACTGAAAAAATTTTATTATTTTTAGCATCCATGATAATTTTTCGCTCTGTTAGTTAAAAGTTAAAGATACTGTTTTATCTCTTAGTGTGTTACATACGTAGTATTTTGCACAAATTGAAACCTAATATTTTAGTATTGGGCATGTGACAAGTAAGGATACATAGACCTGTCAAGATTTTCTACTTTTTTATATTAAAAAAAATTAATTATACCTACTCAAAACACTATTCTGAGAATATAGGTCAAAAGTAGAGTCTTACACCAACTAACTATGGCATAGTGAGCACAGAGCTGACCATTTTTAGGGAATTCGGTCTGGGGACACAATGTACTACAAACTTACTGTTAAAGAAACTTGGTTGACGAGTTGAGTTTTGATTGGAAAAAGGTTTATAGCAGTTCAGGAACAGAGCAGTGTTTCTTAGCAGCAAATGCAGAGAGTTATGACATTACTAAATTATTAGAATCATGATGAAAGACCTAGAGGTCACATATCTCCAAGCAGAACTATACCCAGAAAAATAGTTAGAAACTCCTTTCTTAGAGAATTTCCAAATAGGAAAGCCTGTGGTCCTCAGCAATATACTGTGTGGGGACGTAGAGATTGTGTGTATGAATAAACACATTATATGAGGAATGACATAGAACTTCATAGTTGACAAAGGGCTTTTCATATGGTATTTGCCTTACATAAACCTCGTAACAATTTTATGAAGTAGGTGATACTGTCCCCATTTATGAACAAACATACAAGTTTTGAAAACCTTGAGGCTGAGGGTGATAACACAGTGAGTAAGTGGAGTCAGGCTTTTTGATTCTGGGGACAGAAGAGCTTCCCAGAGCTCCCTGCTGCCTTTCTTGGTGGGATTTGATTAATTGTTTTTGCTTGGTTGCTTGGTGTGGAGGGTTTATTTGTTCATGTTTTTGGTTTTTTGCTGTTAGAAGGTGAGAGGCCATTAGGTGTCCCAGCGGTTTGACACGGTGGTTTTGATATAACAAACGCTGGTGTTTTGTCCCAGGCAGTTGTCCTTTTTGATGGTGGTATTGAGAGCCGTTGGGTGGTGAACGGGCATTGTCCCTCAATGAAGTGTGTCTATTACTGTTTTATGCATCTGTTTATATTTACCATACAACAACTCATTTATTTATAGCTTATTAGAGTTGGTCAGAATTTGATAAATAATTTTTTTATAGATTTAGCAAATCATGCCTTCTTTCTGATGCTATGAATTACACCCAAATGGTCTTCACATGATGGCTTCAGGAGTTGTCTAAGCCCCCAAAATATTTTTAAAAAGAATTCAACATGTTTTTGCTTTGTTTTTAGAAGCTATAAATGTGTGTACATAATTTGTTCCTTTAGGGAGAGGCCAGTCTTCTAAAATGTTATCCAGAAAGAGACCTTTATGAAAAATGATATCAAATGAATCTTCTAATCTTCCATAAGTTTGTGTATAACCAGTCACTATCTTTTTTAACCCCTCTTTTCAGTGTTTTTTATTTTGAAATAAGATGAGTAATTGGCATTTAGAGTTCTTGCCAAATGGAACCTGTGTCTTTGTGTGTCTCTAATAATTAGGTGACAACCTGGCGAGGGAAGTGAGGGCCGTCAGCCCGTTGTTAACTTGAGCTGTAGGCTTCTCGTCCTGCCAGGCACTCTTGGGCATGCAGAGCCTCCAGGTTAAGCCATGGTTTTACTTTTTCTTTCCCTGACCATTTTGTTTCATCAGCATAAAATTTTCTGATGCTTTATCTAGCAACCCTTAGTTAATTTTTTGTTATTTAAAAATAAGTGCCTGTTTTCTGTGGAAATATTTGAAATATTGATACCCTGGAAAGAAGAAAATAAAAAACCCTTGGTGTTAACCCCCCAGAGATAACCAGGAGCAAGTTATGAAAGTGCCACCTGACCCAAACTCAAGACAGCTGGTGGTATTATTATTTTTATAAACCTTTGTCAGTTTGAGAGACAAAACTTACCTTCTTAAAATTTACATTTCTATGGCTATGTTTTTCATTCATGTTGGCTGGTTGTTTTTATTTCTTCAGTGAATTGCTTTTTCGCAGTTTTAAAACTTGTGAGCACTCTAACTGTAAATTATGTTAACTTTGTTGTTTATGTTCTAAGTTCTCCATGTTTTAACCTGCTGTTTTTTTTCCACAGTTGATACGAGTTGAGTTGAGCTATGATGTTAATATGTCACGACCAGTAAAATAAAATACGGCCTTTCTGGTGTTGGAAATACCCGTTTAACTTCAAGATGATTCTTAATTTGACAAATACTGAAACAAATAATTCTTGGACACATTTACTGCAAAATTAAAACTAATTCAAGTACTATTTTCAGGAAGAACTCTAGTGCATAAGTCGAGAATTTTAGTAGAAAGATGATTTTAGTATTTAAAATTAAAGTGATTAGTTTTAACATGTGAGTTTGTAAGTAACATAATCTGACATGATAACAAAAACCTTGGTCTAAATTAGTAACTTAATGAGTCTCATGTTTATTTATTATAGTTCCAAAGATTTTCTAAGGTAATAAGTAGCCGAAAAACCCATGTTTGTTCATCAAAATATGTCGTCTTTGCCGATTATATCCCCTAAACATACTGTCTTCATGAAATTTTTTGGTTGATAATATCATTGTACAATAATCCTTTCCTAACCTCCACAAATGTGAGTTTGAAGGAATTTTACACTTTTGAAATTTGTTTTTAGGGTAGAATATTTTGATACTACAAAATAGTATATAAGCCCTAGGGGGAAGATTGCCAGTAGTGATGTTTTAAGCCTAGTGAGGTTAAGCAAATGTAATGAAAACTAATACTGACCAGTCAAGATGGAGGTGTAGATAGACCTACTTCACTTCCTTGTGCAACCACAAAAAAGGAACTACAACTAAATCTCAAAACAAGTAACACCCAGACTGTCAGAAAATCAAACTGTGTGTAAGTCCGACAGTGAAGGGTTTAAAGAAGCCACATCCACCCAGACAGGAGAGGCGGAGGCAAGGAGACACGGTGTGGTGCCCAGAGGCAGCGGCAGTGGTGGAATGGGAGCAGGCAGTCCCACATCCCTGTGTGGTGGGAAAAATCAGGAGAGACATTCTGGAAGCGAGTGATCCCAGCCCTAGGCCAGACTGCACAGCCCAGGGTTCCAGCACCAGGAAAATAAAATCCCATAACTTCTGGCTGTAAAAACCAGTGGGGATTGGGGTGATGGAAGAAACTGCCAGATTTTCAGGAAACTTCACTTAAAAGGCCCCACAAGGTCTTAAAACATATGCAAACTCAATGACTCTAGGATTCAACACCAGGGCAACAGCTGGAAGGGCACCGTTCATATACAGGGACTGGGTAAAGTGACTGGAAACAGGGTGAGTGCTGGGCAAACCCCTAGAAGCCAGGCAGTGGCACAATCCCCTCTCCGAGCCTCCACCGCTCAACAGAGCCACAAAGCGGTGAAGCAGGTTGTCTCCCCTGGCAATTACCTAAGATTCCACCCCCTACAATTTACAGGTGCCTTTACATGGAGTCAAAGCAGCTCTACCTAGTAGAGCTGCCAAATTGAGGAGACAAAGAAATATGACCCAAATGAAAGAACAGAACAAACACCCAAAAAAGAACTAAAAACAGAGGTAGCCAGCCTGTCAGATGCAGAGTTCAAAACACTGGTGATCAGGATACTCAAATAACTTATTGAGTACAGCAACAACATAAAGGAAGAAATGAAGGTTACGCCAAGTGAAATAAAGAAAAATCTGCCCTGGTTGGTGTTGCTCAGAGGATTGAGTGCCAGCCTGCCAACCAAAGGGTTACCGGTTCAATTCCCAGTCTAGGACACATGCCTGGCTTGCGGGCCAGATCCCCAGTGGGGGGTGTGTGAGAGGCAACCATACAATGATTTTTCCCTCTCTTTCTTCCCCTTTCCCCTCTCTAAAAAGAAATAAATAAAATCTAAGAGAAAAAGACAAGCATTTAAAAAAGAAGAAAAATCTATAGGGAACCAACAGTGAAGGGAAGGAAGCTAGGATTCAAATCAATCATTTGGAATATAAGGAAGAAATAAACATTCAACCAGAATGGCAAAGAATGGGAGGCATAGTAAACAAATCATAGGATGCCAGAAGGAGAAGAGGAACAAGAAATTAAAAACTTACTTGATAAAATAATGAAAGAAAACTTTCTTAATTTGGCAAAGAAATAGACATACACGACTAGGAAGCACAGAGAGTCCCAAACAAGGTGGACTCAAAGAGGACCACACCAAGATATCATAGTTAAAACACCAAAGGTAAAAGATAAAGAGAGAATTTTAAAAGCAGCAAGAGAAAAGCAGAGAGTTACCTACAAAGGAGTACCCACGACTATCTGCTGATTTCTCAAAAGAAACCTTCCAGGCAAGAAAGGACTGGCAAGAAATATTCAAAGAGATGAAAAGCAAGGACCTACATCCAAGATTACTCTGTCCAGCAAAGCTATCATTTATTATACAAGGGCAGATAAAGTGCTTCCCAGACATGTTAAAGCTAAAAGAGTTCATCATCGCCAAGCCCTTATTATATGAAATGTTAAAGGGACTTATCTAAGGAAAAAAAGATGATCAAAACTATGAACTTAAACAGGCAACAAATTTATAGTTATCAACAACTGAATCTAAAAAAAAAAGGAACAAAGTACACAGAACTTCTGGCCAAAGTGTAGGTGTAGGTAGATACACTTTGCCTCCTCGCACAACCAAAAGAAAGACTACAACAAATTAAAAAACAAAAAACAGCTAGAACTGCCAGAAAATCAAACTGTATGGAAGTCCAACAACCAAGGAGTTAAAGAAGAAACATTCATTCAGACTGGTAGGAGGGGCAATGACGGGCAGCCAGAGTGGAGAGGACTTGCGGCAAGGCAGTGGCTGGCAGTCCCACATTTGGGTGCGGAGAAACGGGGAGGAACAACTGGGGAGCGAGACAGATGTCTCAACTCAGGGTCCCATCGTGAGGAAATAAAGCCTCAAAACCTCTGGCTGTAAAAATCTGTGGGGGTTGTGGCAACGGGAGGTACTCCCAGCCTCACTGGAGAGTTCGTCAGAGAGACCCATAGGGTCCTAGAATTTATACAACTCACCTACTTGGGAATCAGCACCAAAAGGGCCCAATTTCTTGTGGGTAGTGGGGGATGTAACTGAAAGCTGGTAGAGAGCCAAGCAAGCAGCATTGTTCCCTCTCAGAACCCTCCCCCACATACAGCACCACAACACAGGAAAGTGGGTTGCCCTGCCCTGGTGAATAGCTAAGACTCCACCCCTTACAACATAACAGGCACACTGAGATAAAAAAAATATGGTCCAAATGAAAGAACAGATCAAAGCTCCACAAACAGAACTAAGCGATGAAGAGATAGCCAACCTATCAGATGCAGAGTTCAAAATACTGGTAATCAGGATGCTCACAAATGGTTGAGTATGGTTGTAAAATACAGGAAAAAGTGAAGGCTATGAGAAGTGAAATAAAGAAAAATAGACAGGGATCCAACAGTGAAGGAAAAGGAGACCAGGACTCAAATCAACAACTTGGAGTATAAGGAAAAATAAACATTCAACCAGAACAGAATGAAGAAACAAGGATTCAAAAAAATGAGGAGAGGCTTAGGAACCTCTGGGACAACTTTAAATGTTACAACTTCTGAATCATAGGGGTGCCACAAAGAGAAGAGGGGGAGCAAGAAGTTAAAAACTTATTTGAAAAACTAATGACGGAGAACTTCCCCAATCTGGCAAAGGAAATAGACTTCCAGGGAGTCCAGGAAGCTCAGAGAGTCCCAAAGACATTGGACCCAAGACACACACCAAGGCACATCATAATTAACATTATCCAAGATTAAAGATAGGGAGAGAATCTTAAAAGCAGTAGGAGAAAAGGAGACCGTTACCTACAAAGGAGTTCCCATAAGACTATCTGCTGATTCCTCAAAAGAAACCTTGCAGGTAAGAAGGGGCTGGAAAGAAGTATTTGAAGTCATGAAAGTGAAGGACCTACATCCAAGATTACTCTATCCAGCAAAGCTATCATTTAGAATGGAAGGGCAGATAAAATGCTTCCCAGATAAGGTCAAGTTAAAGGAGTTCACCATCACCAAGCCCTTATTATATGAAATGTTAAAGGGACTTATCTAAGAAAAAGAAGATGATCAAAACTGTGAACAGTAAAATGACAACAAACTCACAACTATAAGCAACTGAACCTACAAAAGAACAAAACAAAAACACTAAGCAGACAACTAGAACAGGAACAGACCACAGAAATGGAGATCACATGGAAGTTTATCAATGGGGAGGGAGAGGGAGGAGAATGGGGGAAAAGGTACAGGGAATAAGCATTAATGGTAGGTATAAAATAGACAGGTGGAGGTTAAGAATAGTGTAGGAAATGGAGAAGCCAAAGAACTTAAACATACAACCCACAGACATGAACTAAGGCGGGGAATGCTGGTGGGAGGGGAGTGCAAGGCAGAGGGGAGTAAAGGGGAGGAAAAAAATGGGACAACTGTAATAGTATAATCAATACAATATACTTAAAAAATAAATAAGCCAAGCACACCACCAGAACAAGAACAGAATCATAGAAATGGAGATCATTTGGAGGGTTCATTGGGGAGGGGGAAGCAGGGGAATGGGGGGAAAGGTGCAAGGATCAAAACGCATAATTAGTAGATACAAAATAGACAAAGAGATGTTAAGAATAGTATAGGAAATGCAGAAGCCAAAGGATTTATACGCATGACTCATGGACATGAA
>VMDR010010642.1:0-30303 GCA_007922815.1 Macrotus californicus | reverse complement strand
ATATAGCATTCACTTCAAGAAGTTAACACTAACGTGCAATTTATTAGGAATTCAGAACATACTTTCCATTTAAATTAAATACTATTAGGACCACACTAAGTACTTACCCTTCCAACCGAACATCTGGTAAAGATCTGTTGAGGGCAATCATCTCACTTGCCATTAAGTTGAACTGATTGATTTTAAACATTTCTTTCATCTTTTCTTGATCCTCTTTAGGAATGACAACTGGTTTCCCCATTTCTCCAGGACCTTCATGAGGCTTCTGTACTGGCTCTAGAACTGAAAATAAGGAGAAAACTTAAGTAGCAATTTTATAGCAACTGAGTCATGTTTCTGTTTAACAACATGAGTTTAAACCGTGTCCTCGGCAATGAGAGCCATTTCTGAGCCCATCCTCTCCCCGCCTCTAACACCTCCGAGGGGCTACCTTGTGCCCCACTTCACGTCAGTGTCATGACAGGTGCTCACCTGGCACCTCTCACCTGAATCACTGCATTGCCTGGTACAGTCTCAAATACTGTTACCATATTAACCTCCCTAGAAGCAAGGCTTCCTTGTGTTATTTTCATGGTCTTCAAAAGTCTAATCTCTTCAATGTGAAATTCAACCGAACATGCCAAACAAACCACCTGCTGTGCTAGGCTCTTGACACCCCTCTCCCCATAATTCATCCTCAAGTAGCAACTCACTACTGTCCCCGTATTTGGTGTCTTGCTTTTGGTGCCATATTTGGTGTACCACATTCTTGCTTTGGTGCCTTGGCTCACACAGGTCCTCTCCCTTGGGATCTCCTTCCCACTCCCAGCTGTGCAATACCAAACACTGATTTGTCTTTCAAGGCCCAGCTAAAATGATTTATCTTGCTTATAACTTCCTGAATCTGTCCATTTACTACTCTTGACTACCACATCGTTTAATCTAGAGTTCCTATATCTCTAATCAACTGCTATTTTCTTTTTGAGAGTACATTTATTAAAGCTAGGGACATGAAACAAGGAATGGCTTGGGATAGGAGAAGCAAAAGGAGAGAGCCTGGGTGGGGCTACTTTGGTTCTCTAGAAACATCTCAGGAAAGAAGCAAGCCTTGGAGACAGGTTCAGGGGGGTTGACCTGAGACAAGCTGCCACTGTCTGCTGTCTTCCTGGTTACAAGTTTTGTGTGGACCCTTAGCGTTTAGGAGAAAAAATAAAGATGTATGACTGAGAGGGAAGGAAGGCGCGGGCATCCTCCCAAGAGGGAAAGCACCCAATTGCTATTTCTTACTATATAATGATTGCTAAATCTGTCTTACCGTAACCCTCCATTAGGTTATGATCTCTTTTTAGCTGGGGTTTTATGTACCTTCTGTGGAGTTTAGCATAGTGTCTTACATGAGTTTTATAATTATATGCTGAACTAATATGTAACAGTACTATTGAAAGTAAATAAAGTCCTGGCTGGTGTGGCTCACTGGATTGAGTACCAGCCTGCGAACCCAAGGGTCACCGGTTCAATGCCTGGTCAGGGCACATGCCTAGGTTTTGGGCCAGGTCCCCAGTGGCGGGCATGCGGGAGGCAACCACACATTGATGTTTCTTTCATTCTCTTTCTCTCTCCCTTCCCCCTCTCTAAAAAGAAATAAATAAAAAAAATCCTTAAAAAGAAAATAAGTAGAAATGAAATCCTAGAATTGGTAACAGTGGGCATTATAATAGGCATCATGCAAGGTGGAGCATGATGAAAGACAGTTCTAATCAGAAGTAACATTATACCTTGATATATACATAAAGAGTAGTATTCCAGATCAGCAATTCCCAAATCTTTTTTTGTGATATGCTTTTGAGATGTTAAAAACATTCCAAGAAGAACAGGTTCTAGGATGTACTAAATTGGGATAAAAGTGTGTTTAACTTCCCATCTAAAAAGAGTGGATATACTATGAGGTGAGGACAATAATGAGAAGAAAACATGTTTGGGACATTACTTTTTTTTTAACTGAAAGTTTTATTTTACTGCAGTTTTTCTTTAAGCACCCCCCCCCCCCAATCTCTGCACAAAAATGGAGACCTCAAGGCCATAAACAAACCACCTCTCTTCCTCCAGGCTTCATCTGCCCAAGCACAGCACTAACTGGTAAAGCCAACCCACAGGAAGACTGTTTCAGAGGGTGGTACAGCAACCGACCAGTATGAAAGCTGCAGCATCACTGTGTCTTTAACAACTCTGTCTAGGATATAAAAATCTATCTTAGAGAGCCGTCAAGAAACATACCTATATACTAATTTTCCCCATTCTTGGAACAAACTGAGGGAGGTGAAAATATTAGGAAATAACAAAAAATTATAGAAAACCCATGTGATATAGTTTTCAAAAACAAATTCTGCTGGATGCTTGCCCAGCAAGCAAGTTCTTTAAATACAAGGGTTGACAGAATTTTTAAAAAACTCTCAATGACAAGTATAATAAAAACTATGTAACAGAAGTATAACGCCCATATAAGCTTTTAAAAGTTTAAAAATTATAAAATTCTTAGAATCCATTCTACTTACTTGTCTGTCTCTGAAAATAAAGAGCAACCAACAGATTTGGGGACTGGGATGCTGAGGAGTCAATAGAAAGCAGCGCAATTCTGGAAGTGACAATTATCTTCTGGGCATGGCTCGGGTGGTATAAAGATGGGAGACACCTAGTGGCCCTGATTATAAATATCCCTCAGTTATCTGTGCCCTGTTTCAGTGTAAGATGGCGCTTCAAAGAAAAGTTAAAATGGACACATCATCATGCGGCTCAGTTTTGGAGGATTAAGTAATATAGAACATTACCTATAATCTAGTTTTCCGGGGGAAGGAGGGGAGATCTTGAGTCTAATCAAGCCTCTGAACCTAACTACAAATTCACAGGATGTACAGGACACAGAAGGACATGATAAAAAAAACATTAAAGAGATGCAAATCCTGACTGTGCGACTGGAAAAGGGAACCTAATTTCTTCTTTAACAATAACCTGGGGGGGAGGGGCAAAGAGAAGGAGATCTCCCCATGTTCATGCCACAAGACTAGCCCCGAGTTGCCAGCTGTGATGCCAAATGGTGGTATATGAGAACTACATTTTCTATTTTTTTCTACTTTTGTTTGTTTTGAAGTTTTCCATGCGATTTCTCCATGTTCCCTTCTAAGGGAGCATAAAGAAGGGCTCAAGAAATTATTAAGATAATAACTTAGTAAGTATACATTTTATTCCTTATTGCATAAGAGACTACATGACCAGAAAGTTAAAATCTTGCCCCATCACTGTGAAGTAAAAAACTCTGGCCTTGACATCTTAATTCAGGCAAACTATACAACATATAGAATCCTGCTGCTGCAATATTTTATGACTCTGACCATCTGGTACTTATTAAGAATCTGAATATCTAATACAGTGATCATATTATATGCTTTAACCTACTGGTACACATGAGATTTCACAGTCACATTTAAAATTACAATTAATCAAAACTACTGCATGACTTACAAAATCTACACAAAATCTACCAGAATACTCTAATTTAGAAACTACAATATCCTGAAAAATTAAATGGACTACTTTCCTTTGGAAAAGAGGACAGGATAAAACATGTATGGTTAGTGAATATTTGTATTACATAGGCATTTTCAGTATTAAAAAGCAACAAACAAAAAAGATGGCAAGCATTAACTTTCCATGTATTCTGCGTACCAGTATTTTATGTAAATTAAAAGTGAGTTCAGTGAAATTTTTATTTGAAAGTAACTAAAATGGGGCCTGGATATCATCAATTTCATGAACTTTAAAAATGTTTTTTAAAGATTTTATTTATTTTTAGAGAGAGAGGAAGGGTTAGGAGAGAGAGAAACATCAATGTGCGGTTGCCTCTTGCACACCCCCAACTGGGAACCTGGCCCACAACCCAGGCATGTGCCCTGCCTGGGAACTGAACTGTTGACCCTTTGGTTCACAGGCTGGCACTCAATCCACTGAGCCACACCAGCCAAGGCAAGATTTTTTCCTTGGCATAACATTCTACACACAGATCATTTCTAAAAATCAAATCAGCTTTGATAAGGGAGTGACTAAAGTGTTATTTCAAGGTATTATGTGAGAACAAATATATTTCACACTTCAGTTAAACTTCATTTGCATGACAATGTAGAGAAGTTTCTTGTTTTAGAAACTTAATTACCAAGAAAACTACAGGTTCCCTCTGTATGACAACAAATAAAGTTAATGTATACAAACCACATGACATACTTTTGAATATACTTTAATAAATCTTACAAGTTACTAATTTATATTTTTCTTATGGAAGTAGAATAAAGAAGTATAAAGTTATATAATACTCTTTTGGAGAAAAAAATACCAATAAAAGGCTATAATCATTTCTCCCAAAGAATTTTCTTACCTTGTTACACAACTATCGTCTTTACTGTTGTTATGCACTATATTTCACCTCTTTCAAGATGTTTTTCCTTTTGCTATTTATACATATTTTAACATCTGATTGGGGTGTGGCTGACCATGGTAACTAGAATGTTTACGCTTTTTTACTGGTATATAAAATCATAAATATCTATAAACAAAGGTATGTAAGATTTGACATAACATAGCAAATTATCTGATTGAAAAACCCCCAAAATATTATAGCAAACACAACTTTCTGCTACCTCAACATCCTTGTCAGTTTCAACCCTCATTCCAATTTCACGTTCAATTTATTCATAATGTGTTTGGTATATAATTCTAAAAATGTAAAAAAAATTGTAATAAGGAGTTTCTGAAAGCACTAATAATATTTTTAAGTTTTTAATCATTAAGTTTCTTCTGTAAACTATGTTCTCACAGGTTTTCTAATGTTTGACAGTTGAAATAAGTCTAGCATATGCACACAAAAACCTAATTCATCAACATTTTAATGATCTGAAAATCAAGTATAGTATTCCCTAGGACATAAAATACAAGTATCGAACTATGAGAGAGAACTACTAAGAAAAACAAAAACCAACACTTCTATGATCTCCAAAGTCGGGTCTGCTGTAGCACTTGACGTAGGCAAGTAAGTAAATGTAAGAACCCTAAAAGGGTGTTAGGTATATGAATAGCTGTCTTGTAAGGGACCTTTAGCATTGCCGTAAGGACAATCAGTCTATTTTACTGGGATGGCCAAGAAGTTCGTTTGCCTTTTTTCTCGTAAGATGGCTCCAGTAACACTTAGTTGTCTGCTTCTTTTGAAACAATGAAGATGGAAGAAAACATGGAACACTTTTGGCATCTTATGCTTTATTATTTCAAGAAGGTAAAAATGCAACTGAAACATAAAAAACGATCTGTGCAATGTATGGAGAAGGTGCTGTGATGGATCGAACGTGTCAAAAGTGGTTTGCGAAGTCTCGTGCTGGAGATTTCTCGCTGGACGATGCTCCACAGTCGGGTAGACCAGGTGAAGTTGACAGTGACCAAATTGAGACACTAATTGAGAACAATCAATGGTATACCATGCGGAAGACAGCTGACATACTCAGAATATCCAAATCAATAAAGTTATTGGTGGAAATGAAAAACGTGTCTTTTATGGAAAAAAAAAGACTTTTTAGCCAACCCAATACTTAAAAATAGAACACCTTTACTCACAATGTACAGGACATACTATGGTAGGTTTCACCAAACTGGCACTGTAAAACAGGTCAAAGAATGTTCAGAAATGAGATCCTGGTGATATTGAAATAATCACTCTGGAGTGTTACATCTGCTCATTGTTTTTTTTCTTTTTGATTTTGTTTTGGTTTTTCAAATGCCATAGAAAATGAAGATCCTGGAGACCTTATGTATCATATCAAAAGAGACCTACCTTCTTCTAGGTCACTGAGTGTACTTGCTAATTCCACTGAGGTCCAAATCCTTATCGCCATACCTAGCTACTCTCTCCCAACACCGTTAGTGAAAGATCCCTTCAGAGGTACTACAGCAACCTCACCTGTTGAGGTCCTTAATAAATTCAGTGCTCTGAGCTTACTTGGGACCTCTCAGCTTCCACTGCACTGAAACTTCACATGAGAGCAGATTTTTCAGCCTGTTTTTCCTTAGCACCAACTGCCCCTCTTTCCTGTCAGTCCCTTAAGGCTGTATAAATCACAAGTTGAAAGAAAGCATGCGCTAAGGCCCCATCTGGAACTGCCAGCCTCTCAACCCCTTTCTGTTTAGCTGTATACTCACCTTCTGGCTTACTGCTCAGCCCTTCTCTCATCCCCTCACTGCAGACGTCCCACTCAGTCTGTTCTGTAGCATCCTGACACCCCCAGGCTATTGAAAAGCTTCTGTATGTCCTATCTCCTCATCTGCACTCCAGACTTAACTCTAATCACCTTTTCTGTGACAACTGTTCATTCTCCTTTCCTCGGAGGTAATGATGCTACCTTACAGCTCCATGTTGTCACTTCCAGACCAGCTCCCCTGTACTTTGCACTTTGTGTAGAGACTACCCTTTTCTTTGACATTCATGCCACTAGTGGTACTCCATCCGTACTAACCTTAGAACCCTCTTCACAGATAATCCTCTTCTTATGGTTTTGACACCACAGTCTCATCTGCTGAATGTTCATTCTTCAAGTATTACTTCTTTTCCTTATATTTTAAATCTCTCCTTAAACTTTCATAAAAAATATACATACACAGAAAACCAACCCTGGCTCTATTCCTTTCTTTTGACTATTTTACTGCCCCCTTCTCTTCACATCAACGCTCCCTAAATCTCCACTATTCCCTGGCACCTCAAATCTGCTGGCACTGAACCGGCACTTCCCAGGGTCAGAAGCTACCCTGTTCCAAACATATCAGAAACACCGGCCTTTGTCTCAGGTCAAATCTCTGAACAAACACCACTCCCGGGTCTCCATGACCACACTCACTCTGGCTTTTCCTCCTACCTCTGAGCTCCTAAAAGGCCTGTCTTCCTTCCCTGAGGCTCTCCAAGGCTCCCCAAAACTGGCTCAATCTCTTCTCGCCCTACATACGCTCCCAGTGCAGTTGCATGGACAGACAAGGCCTAATCTACTACTACCTATGTGCCTGCCCTCAACCACTCTCTACCACGGGACATCTCTACCAGCACCTCAGGGTGAAATATTCCAAACCCACCTACCTCACAACTGATCTCTGTTGTCTTGTTCTCTGCTAGCGCATCAGCCACGTGGCCACCAAACTTCTTCTGAAAGTCCAGGTCCCGTCAGCTTACTCCCTTGTTTAGGATCCTTCAGTGGCATTCCACAGCCTACAGGACGGAGTCTAAAACCCCTAGCATGCCATAAAGACCTCTTGTGATGTGGTCTCTGCTAACCTTCCAAGCTTCATCCGCACTCTTTCCTCACATTCTCTCCATCAACTCTGTTCTCACACTTGCTTATCTTGCACATGCTTCTTTCCTTTGCTTGGAAGGTGTTCCGCTTGCCCATCAAACCTAATGAACATCTGTTCACCCTGATAATACTCAGCTTCAACGTATTTCCATTCAGCACCTTCCCAGATGCCCCAAGGCATCCCTTCCTTTCTGTTCTTGTGCATATGCCTCTCCTCCGCTGTTTATGTCCGTATCTCACTGTCATTCTTCCTCTCCTATCCGACTGCAAGTTCCCCAAAGAAAGGAATTTTGTCTGTTGTTACCGTTGAATAGGTGTCTACTATTAGCACCTATTACGATGCCCAGCACAAATCAGTTTTAAAACATTTACCACGTGGATCTTCATGCACTGCGGGTCCCATTCTTTCTTACTTCCATGCCTTCTAATGGAAGACAGAACACCATGAGCTCACACTATAAATAGCAGTGAACTAAGGTGGGGTGAGGGGAAAGTTAATCTCTTCTCTTAGGGAAAAAATATCCTAGCCTCTTACTGGTGAATGGTAATACCTGCCCTTTGATTTAAATGTAGACAGGGAGTTACAGTTCAGGAAGCAGCACTTTGTCATTCAACAAAGTTACTAAACAACAGGACCACAAAGGAAACCAGGAAAGTCAGCAAATAGGCTGACTCTGAATAAAAATGTATTTTATTAAAACTTATGGGGAAAGTGAAATTTAAAAGTTAGGGGTCAGCCTAGGTATTACTAGAGTCCAGTGCTGGTGACTGATCCTATTTTTAGGCAAATGTCCCAAAATGAAATAAACAGAATTGCTTACACAATTCCATCTATAAAAATTACAGTAAGCAAGCACACTTACCAATACAAATAAGTAATTTTAGATTATAAATTTCAGGGATATTTAAATGTGGCTACTCAAATAAAACTTATGTTAAAACAGTAATCATTTACACATAATTCCTAAAAATAGAATTACCGTAGAGCCAAATGTTCTGTAACTAATCAGAGTTCAGAGCCAAGAATAGCTGAATTACTGACTGACAATGCAAAGTCATTTTCACTGTTTTTTTTTTTTTTAAAATAAAGGCAGCATTTGTTTGTAAAACACAAGGAATTTAAAACTGAGTTTTTCTAGTGGCCTCTGCCAAAAATGTACATCTTACCTAGATTCCGTACATCAGTACATCTTACCCAGATTCTTCACATTTGTGTTTCCTACCTCTTCCACACCAGATATTGTAGTGTTCTCATTGCAGCCCTTATTCTATAGCCTTATCTTCTTAAAAGCCTTCTCTAAAAGTGTTACCTGGAGTTATGTACACTATTATTATTCCTCCTTTCATCAAGAGAATTCTCCAGGTCACATCTATCCATGACTTCTCCCCTTAGGACCAAGATGGGAAGGTAGGAGAAATATCTTTTGATACCTGATAATACAATTTTAATGTTCCACTCAGCATTATGGCATTGGACCAATCTGTACAATTTTGATAGCTCCAACTATGAGATATATTATTTGGTAATGTAATATAAATTCCAGAAAATTAACTACAGTTAACACTGAACACAAAAATTGAATTTAGCAATTCTATACATGATGCTTTAATAATTCTAACTGTGTGGAAGAACCCACTACAGAATTGTTGGAAATGTGATCATCATATATAGGAAAGCAGGGATTACTATTAATTTAAAAATGTTGAAATTTCATAGTATATAGGGAACCTACCTGCGTGGAAATGTTGAATGTAGCTCAGGTCTGTTCTGAAAACAGGTGCGTGTCGGCACATAGGAAGCAAACCCACGGATCGGTTCTCCCGTGGGGAATCAGGCCTGCATTGCTCCTAGGCCACTTTGAAACTTGCTCTTGCTATAATATAAAACTCCCTCACCCGGAATTGAGGTTTACTGCACTAAACCTCCCAAGTGTGGGTGTAACCAGTTCAGCCACTTTTCCCCTTTACATTTGCAAATGACCTTTCTCTTTGAAGTATTTGACAACATTCTTTCCTTTGTTATCTATAAAAGGTAACTACCTAGAGCAAATTTATGTATAGTAAATGAGGACCATCCTTGGTGTAATGTACATAGAATGTCAATAAAAGCCTGTCCAGGCAGGGGTCGGGGCCAGCCCTCTCTCTCTCACTTAGAGAGTGGCCGTGCGGTCCCTTTTTCTCCACCGGATTTTAGTCCGTGTGAATTTGTTCATTGTTCATTGCAGCCACAGCACAAACATCCACAACACACGGACTCCGCTGGACAGAGTCCACATCAACAGTGTCCAAATCAGTTAACAACAGCAACAACAAAACCCCAGTGAAATACTCATCAAAATGACTGCCTCGTTATAAAACGTCACTCACCATCCCCAGCAGGAAGTCCTCTCTCCTTTTTTTCATCACATTTGTTGCATTCACTGAAGTACAGCAGCAGGAACATATCCAAGAGTACCCAAATCAAGGAGGTGGCTAGGACCACCTTGCAATATGCAAATTTTCTCATGGCACTTTAAGTCAAATGCAAAATTTTAAAATATATATATATATAAATATACAAAGATCATGAAAATATTTCCAATCCAGTTTCATCAGAAATCACATTCATAACCTATAGAGAGAAAAAGAAAAAAATAACATTAATTTAAAAATTCAGAATGCAGAAAATCGTAAGAGCAATATGCCTATGACATTTTACTATGGAGAATATGTTTATAAATCAGACTTAGAAAAATATTTATAAAATACATAAAAATTAATAATATCAATGAATATACAAATAACTCCTACAAATCAATATGCAACAACCCAACAGAAAATAAGTAAAGGATGTAATAGGCACTTGGCAGAATATAAACCTTACTAGCCAGTAAACATGTATGAAAGTGCTCAACTCGCTGTAATTAGGAAAATGAAAATTAAAACAACAGCGAGCTACTATCTCCTATCCATCAAACACATGAGACTTAACTGCCTTCCATTCAGTTACTACATTAAATGCTAAGGCAGAGCTAAGCCACTGACTGCCACAGGATTTTAAGAAACCAGTGATTCCCAGTCCCTTTCAACCACTCACATTCAGTTCCCAAGGCCCAAAGATTTCTTTTAAGATTTTTTATTTTTAGAGAGGGAAAGAAACATCAATGTGTGGCTGTCTTTTGCGTACCCCGTACCATGGACCTGGCCCACAACCAGGCATGTGCCCTGACTGGGAATAGAACTGGTGATCCTTTGGTTCACAGGCTGGCACTCAATCTATTGAGCCACATCAGCCAGGGCCCAAAGCCCAAAGATTAATATCAGTTCTCCTAGGCACATGTACTATAGCAGTTTATTGGGCTAATTCTTGTCCCTCTGTCTCACTGAATCCCATTCCAAAAGTGCTGCAGTCACCAGCCATTCAGAAACAGACTCATGGAAATTATACTGGAAATAAAAAGGGTATCATAAGATCTGAGACCTAGTGTTGGCTCTGACAGTAATTTTGTAGACTTCCCTGATCTTTAGCTTCTATTTCACACCCACATCCTGCACCCCCATCTGTTAAAATAATGAGAAAATGACTTGAGGAATTACCACCAAATTTGGAAAGTCATTTGGGATAGTCTGACTAGAAACATTCCTGGCACATAAGGAGTTTATCTTGGGAAACTGGGCAGCCTGGGAGTCCTCACCAAGTCATCCATTGAGCAGCTGACTGCAAGGCTCAAAGGCCTGTGTCACCGCTGATGAGGAGGAGACTGGCCCAGTGCACTGAGATGAGGCATGCATTCAGAGGAGGTGGACAGAGGAAACACACACTTTGCACATGTGACCAACATGAAGCCACACGAGCATGTGCTCTGAAGAACCTTGCTGACATTCAGTGCTGCAGCCCCTGACAAGGGCAACTTCGCGTAGCAAGTTCCATGGCAGGCAGCACAGCTGTATTTACCTGAACAATTTAGGACAGGCCAAAGAATTTATCTACAAAAAGGACAAAGTGGAGAAATGGGAACCCTCATGCACTGTTGGTGGAACTGCAAATTGGCAAAACCACTGTGGAAAATAGTATGGAGGTTCCTCAAAAAATTAAAAATGGAACTGTTTTATGACCCAGAACTTCCACTTCTGGGTACAAATTCGGAGAAACCCAAACCACTAAATCGAAAAGAGATATGCACCCCTATGTTTACTGTAGTGTTATTTTGAAGAGCCAAGACATGAAAGCAACCCAAGTATCCATCAGCAGACAAGTGGATAAAAAAGTTGTGGTACACATATACAATGGAATACTACTCGACAATAAAAAAAATGAAATGTTATCATTTGTCACAGCATGAATGGATCCAGAGGGTACTATGCTAAGTAAAATAAGTCAGATAAAGAAAGGCAAATAACATGAGTTCACTTAAATGCAGAATCTAAAGAACAAAAGAAATGAACAAACAAAACAGAAACAGACTCATAGATACAGAAACCAAACTGATGGTTGCCAGAGAAGAGGGGGTCCGGAGGTTAGGTGATAAGGGTGAAAGGATTAAATACATATTTGTGGTTACAAAACAGTCATGGGATGTAAAGTATGGCACAGAGACACAGTCAATAATATTGTAATAACTAAATACGGTGCCAGGTGGGTACTGGAAGTATCAGTGGGATCACTTTGTAAATTACGGTCGTCTAACCCCACACATAAAAAGATATAATAGTTATTGCCTACATCCCAAGGTAGGTACACAGCAAGGTGAAACACCGCCCCCCCACCAAAAAAAAATACTAAGGGAGCCCTGGCTGGGTTGCTCAGTTGGTTGGAATGTCACCATGCACCAAAAAGGTTGAGGGTTCAATTCCCAATCCCGGGTCAGAGCAAACCTCAGAGGCAACTGATCAATGTTTCTCTCTCACATCTATGTTTCTCTTTCTCTGTCTCTCGGAAATCAATGAGCATGTCCTCCGGTGAGGATTAAAAAAGAAATACTAAGCGATACTTAAAATCTAAAGTGTTATTTATGTTCATTTCTCTGGGGACTTTGATCTCTTGCCTATATTCCTCTTCATCAAACCTCTACTCCCCGACTGCACAGTGAGGACAGAGATGCCACTATCATATTTTTGCTTCAAAATCAAACTTATTCAACATCTGATACTGTGTCACTACATGATGAGCAACTACTGATAAGGCAGACTCAAAATCATCAGAGTGCACAGTGTCACGGAATAAGAGTTCTCTCCAGAGAAGCTAGATATGTGTAAATTTACATGCTGAGCTACTACATATGAAAGCTTCCTCATGATCATTGGCAAAGCAAACAGACTGACTGCCAGTACAATATCTGGGATTCAAATGCAGCTTTCTATATCTCCTCTAAAATCTGCTATGTGTTTTGTTTTTTTTAATGCTTACAGGCCAGAACAGTTAAATGTAAATCTTTATACTTTGCACCCACTCCTATTTAATTTTTCTAAGATTCTAAATTTGAAGGTAAAATGCAGTGGGGGCATGGGTGTTTGAGAGAAGAGGAATATGGAGGACACAGAAGGTATACAGGAAAAAGTAAAGGAGATAGCAAAAATCTTAGAGACCTTGGGTTAGGCAAAGATTCCTTAGATAGAAAAGAAAACCCTACAAATTGTAAAAAGATTGATAAAACAGCCTTTATAATTAAAAGCTTCTGCTCCTCAAAAGACACTGTTATGAATATAAAAAGTCACAGATTCAAAGAAAATATTCACAAAGTACAAATCTAATAAATGATATATCTAAAGTACATAAAGAACTTTCAAAATAAAAAAAATTCCAATAAAATGGGCAAAAGGTTTGAACCAAAAGAGCAATGCCCACGAAATGTTCAAAATCATTAACTATTAAAAACTGCAAATTACAGCCACAATGAAACACCACTATGCACTGATATAAATATCTAAAAGAAAAAAGGAAAAATATCAGGTGCTGACAAGGAACTGGTGTGACCGGAACTCTAATACATTGCAGTGGGAATGCAAAATGATACGGCCAACCTGGAAACCAGTTTGGCTGTTTCTTCCCTGAGAAATCAGCAATCCCATTCCTAGCTTTTATTGAAAAGAAAGAAAAATGTGTGTCTACACAAAGACCTATACAAATCTTTATAGCAGCTTAATCATAATCTTTAATATCTGGAAATATTCCAAATGCCCATCACTTGATTGGATAAGCAAATTGTGGTGCATCTATACAGTGAAATACTACCCAGCAAACCAGCAATAAAAAAGAACAAGCTCTTGATTGGCATGCAATAATATGGATGAATCTCAAAAGTGAAAGTAGTCAGTCACAAAGGGCCACATACCATATTATATGATTCCATTTGTATGACATTCTGGCAAAGGCAAAGCTATAGAAACACAAATCAGATCGGTAGTTACCTGGGGCTGGGGAGAAAGTAGGGATTTGTACTCAAAGCGGCATGAAGGAATTTGTGATAATGAAAACACTCCATATCTTGTTTGTGGTGATATGACTATGTCCATTTGTCCAAACATAGAAAAACTATACCTAAAAAGCTGAATTTTATAGTAGATAAATTCAACCTCAATATACTAGAAAACAGATAAGTATGGGGGTGGGGAAAAACTGTTTATTTTCTCAAATGACACATTCTATAATTTATCTTGGAAGTCACTAAAAGTTTTGTTTTGTCACAACCACAATAGATTAAAAGCTTCTATTTGAAATGCATTTAACTGTTTAATTTATTTTAAAAGTTATAAAAGTCAGAATTAATGTCAAAATACAGTGATCAATTAAATCAGTAAACTTCTGATCCTACTTACATGTGATATGCCAAGTTTTTCCAAAGATTGATCAGCATTTTCTAGGGCTAAATAATTATTTTCTCCTACCCTTCATACTTCTAGCCAAGATTCTCCATAAATTTCAGGCCCTAAGAAGAGTCTCAGCTTAATAGAACCATTAGGAGAAAATGAAAGCTTCATTCTCCTGGACCTAAAGGTTTAGACTTTGGGGTATATTGAGGAGCTCATCTCCCCTCCCCTAAGAACACAGTACTCTGGAGGCTTCCAGTCAGGATGGTGGATAGGTGCACACAGCACTGTCATCCCACAACCACATCAAAATTACAACTAAACTACAGAACCATCATTCAGGAACGCCTGAAATCTTGAACAGAAGTCCTATAACTAAGGATACAAAGCAGCAGCAGCCACACAGTGATCAATTACAGGTGACTAGTAGGAGAGATGGAGACATGCAGTGAACTGGTCCTATGCCCACGTGTGGTGGATAAAAGTCAGAAGGGGTATCTTGGCTGTGAGGTCCCACCCTGAGGAGCAAGGGGTCCAACATCTGGCCCCCCAGGACCAGGGTTCCAGGGCCAGAAAGAGAAGTGCTGTGACTTCTGGTTGTGAAAACCAGTGGGGGTTACAGCTGAGTGAGGAGGACTATTTTTGGAGTCCCAGGCATTTCTCTTAAAGGGCCCATGCGTGGACTTAGATGCACTCACTCTGAGCCCCAGCACTGGGGCAGCAGCTTGAAAGATGCCAGGAACATCTGAGGAGGAACCAAGTTGTCCAGCTCAGAGTAAGGGTTAGAGGGGCAGCTTTCTCCTAGACAGAAGCCTTTGATCCTTTGCCGAGCCCTCTCCTCACAGGGGAGGCAGACAGGTGCCATATCTGAGTCTCCAACAACCTGGTTAACAGTGTCCACCCTGCCCTGTGATTCCCTGAGACCTCACTCCACCCAAGCCATTTCCAGTGGAATACCCAAACAAACTGCCTGTCTTGGCTCATACCTCAAACTTTGCTAAAATCTCTCAAAGGTTCACAAGCCCCAAACAAGCAGCATCTGGCCTCAGAGTGCCCTGTACCTCTTGTGAAGTGTCCCCAGGCCCTGCACCAGAGGCAGCTGGCTTTGGTTTGAAGGCTGGCCTCTCCTACACACCTCCAAATCCAGCACTAGTAGGAGACATCTGGCAATGGCTTTGTAGCTCATACTGGATGGCCCCAGGCAGGGCACATGCAGTGGCTGACCTTGGTCTGTACCTCGTGGGAGGCCCCAGAGCCAGCACACCCCGTGGACAGCTGCAGACCACACCAAAGCACCACCCAACCACCTCCATGACCAACACATTCAAGGGGCAAATTCACTGACACCAGAGTCCCACTGAAGCTAGTCTTGCTCTGCGGGGTCAGCTCCTGCAAAGCAGACCTTCTGCTGTGATCACTGTCAATCCTTGCAGCTGACTGGCCTGAAAGTAAATTCTTCCAATTGATGTACAACAGCTATAATGACTCAATTACAACAGGAGGGTTTACACAGCCCACATGGGAGATGCCAGCTTGGGTGACTGAGGAGAATGTACCCCATGGCCCAACAGGACACCTACTACCTGAGGCTACTCTACTAACCCAGAGATGTAGCAGCTCTACCTAATACATAGAAACAAACATGGGGAGGCAGACAAAATGAGGAGACAAAGAAACATGTCCCAAATGAAAGAACAGAACAAAATTCCAGAAAAAGAACTAAACAAAATGGAGACTACCAGATGCAGAATTCAAAACACTGGTTATAAGAATGCTCAATGAATTTAGGGAAGGAGCAGATGAACTTAGTGAGAACTTCAACAAAGAGATGGACAACATAAAAATGAAGACAGAAAGCATAAAACAGAGCCAGTCTGAAATGAAGAATACATTGCAGGGAATCAACAGTAGAATAGATGCAGAGGATCAAATCAGCATTTTGGGAGATGAGCAAACAGAAAACACCAATCAGAACAGCAAAAAAGAAAAAGAATTTAAAAAATAAGGATAGTTTAAGGAGCCTCTGGAACTTCAAGTATGCCAACATTTGCATCATGTTAGAAGGAGAGGAGAGAAAGCAAGGATTAACCTACTAGAAAAAATAATGATGGCAAAATGACCCAAGCTGGCAAAGGAAATTGACATATGAGCCCAGGAAGTACACAGAGTCCCAAACAAGATGAACCCAAAGAATCCCACACCAAGTCACATCATAATTAAAATGCCAAAGAGAGAATCTTAAAAGCAGCAAGAGAAAAAAGTTAGTTACTTACAAGGGCTCCCATAAGACAATCAGCTGATTTCTCAACAGAAACTGTGCAGACCAGAAGGGACTGGCAGGAAATATTCCAAGTGATGGAAATCAAAGACCTACAACCAAGATTCATTTAGAAAAAGCTAAAGGACTTTATCACCACCAAACCAATGTTGTAAATGTTAGAGGTTCTTCTTTAAGGAGAAAAAAAGATAAAAACTATGAATAATAAAATGGCAATAAATACATGTCAACAATTATTTTAAATGTAAATGGATTAAATGCTCCAATGAAAAGACACACAATGGCTGAATGGATAACAAAACAAGACCCCTAACACATGCTGTCTGCAAGAGACTCACTTCAGAGCAAAAGACACAAAACAGACTGAAAATAAAGGAATGAAAAAAGATATTTCATGAAAATGGAAACAAACAAACAAAAGAGCTGGGGTAGCAATACTTACACCAGACAAGACAGACTTTAAGCCAAAGCTATAAAGAAGGACCCAGCTACACAGCAGAAACAAAGAAGGAAGTTCTACCTTTTACGACAGCATAGATAGAAGTGGAGACTATCATGCTAAGTAAAATAAGCCAGTCAGCAAAAGACAAATACCTCACTTATAACTGGACCCTAGTGAACAAAATTAACAAGAAAAATAGAATTAGAGACATGGAACAGACTGATTAGCTGTAGGAGGGGCTGAGGGAGGAATGATGGAAGAACGGGGAAGGGACTAGTCAAAGAGCATGTATGAATGACACATGGACATGGACAATAGAGAGGAGACTGACTGTGGGCTAGAGGGGTGGGCTGAGTGGAGGGGCGCAAAAGGGAAAAAATTGGGACAACTGTAATAGAATAACAATATAAAAACAAAGTAAAATGGAAAAGACCAACAACAACAACAAAAAGAACCCAGCAATTCCACTGTTGGATCTATATCCAAAGAAACCTTAAACACTAAATTGAAAAGAGATATAAATCCATCTGTTTGTTGCAATGTTATTTACAATAGCCAAGCTATGAAGCAACCTAAGTATCTATCAACAGATAAATGGATAAACAAGTGGTGCATATATACAGTGGAATATGACTCAGTCATAAAAAGAATGAAATCTTGCCATCTGCAACAACATGGGTGGACCTAGAAGGTATTGTGCTGAGTGTAATGTCAGAAAGACAAATACCATATGATTTCACTTATATGTGGAATCTAAAAAAAACAAAGTAAACAAACTAGCAAAACAGAAACAGACTCACAGATTCAGAGAACACTTTGATGGTTACCAGATGGGAGGAGGGTTGGAGGATGGGTGAAAAAGGCAATGGGTTTAAGAAGTACACATCGGTAGTAGCAGAATAGTCATGGGGATGTGAAGTACAGCACAGGGAATGTAGTCAATAATATTGTAACAACTATGGATGGTGTATGTGTACTAGATTTATCAGCCTGATCATTTTGTAAATTATATAAATGTCTAAATACTGGATTGTACACCTGAAACTAATATACTACTGTATGTCAACTGTAATTGAAAAATTTTAAAAAATACTTAAAAAAAACACAGTGCTCTCACGCACCTAGATCTAGGATAACTAATCTTGTGTCATACTGATTAGGAGACTCTTCAGTAGATCTATTCATTTAATTTGTAGCTGGACTCTCTGCCAGAAAAAATGAAAAGACTCAGAAAGATGAGTTATCCTCTAACATAGTAAGGGGAGCCTAGATCATTTAATTTACTAATTATATATTCCATTTGCTTCATTTCTCAATCAGAACTATAATCAAGTATATTCATTCACTTATTAATTAATTCATTCAATAAATGCAAACTCAGTAAATGTAGGGAATGTATCAACTGCAGGGAACACAAAAGTGAACAAAATACACACACTTCCTGCCCTTATAAAGTTCAGAGTTGGCTACAGGAAAGCAGGCATTAATCAAACAGCCACAAAAAGGTGACATTTCAACTGTGAAAATGCTTTGAAGGGAGGTACACAGCACTATAAACATCTGTAATAGACTTGACTTTGTCAAAAAGTCTTCCCTGAGGAAGACATGATTTGAGAAGAAAATAAGCATTTTGCGCAGTGAGTAGCAAAGGCTCGGTAGCAAGAGGGAGCCCAACACTGAAAGGTCAGTGGATCAAAGACAAAAGAGGAAACTGTGAGATGAAGTTGGAGCTGGAAAAAAGCGGGCAGATGTAAGATACTAAAGGACAAACTCAGTAGGATTTAGGGATTATTAGATGAGGGTAAAGAGGAAGAAATCCTGGCTTGTACAACTGGCTGCAGAGTGGCACCAGTCATAGAAATGAAAAAGGACCCATTTTTGGAAGGGAGGAGAATGAAGAGGGGAAGAAACACACCAAGTGTAAGTTTGATTTTGGACACAATGAGTTTGAGGTACCTTTGATACCCTCACAGAGAGATGTTACCCAGGGCTGCTGGATATAAAAGTCTGGAGCTCAGCCTTGACCTGTGTGGCTCAGGTGGTTGGAGCAGTGTCCTGTAAACTGAAAGGTTGTTGGTTCACTTTCTGGTCAGGGCTCATGCCTGGGGTGTGGGTTTGGTCCCTGGTTGGGGTGCATATGGCAGGCAACTGACTGATGTTTCTCTCACATTGATATTTCTTTCTCTCTCTCTGGAATTAATCAATCAATCAATCTATTTTTTAAATTTAGGGATCAAAGGAGGAGGTCTAAGGTAAAGATACAGATAGAATCCCCTGCTCTCATGTTAACTTTGTGGGGGCAAACAGACTACAAAAAGCCTCAATACACAGAATAACTTTTGTGGAATGTGATGTAGCTCCAGTTGTGTGGGCTGGACATAGTGTCTTACTTCTAACCAACAGTACGTGGTGGAAGTAATGGTGTGTGATTTCAAGGCTGGTCATAAAACACACTTCCTCCTAGCTCTCTCTCAGATTACATACTCTGGAGAAAGCCAGCACCATGTTAGGACACTCAAGCAACCATACTGTGAGGTCCACATGGTAAGAAACTGAAGCCTCCTGCCAAGAACCTGTACTATTTTGCCAGGCATGGTGGTGAACCACCTTGGAAGCAGGCCCAGTCAAGCCCTCAGATAACTGCAGCTCTAGACAATATCTTGACTACAACATCCTGAAAGATCCTGATTCAATCCCACCCCGCTAAGCTGCTCCTACATTCGTGGTTCAAAGAAAATCTGAGATAAATAAATGTTTTCTGTTTACAGCCACTAAGTTTAGAGGTAATTCATTACTCATCAACAGAAAACTTTAGCAGTGAACTAGAACTACAGTCAACATTTAGTGATGGAATTTCAGTAACATTACACTTAAGAAAATTATGCATCCTCACTTCAATGTGACACTGTACTGGAGGTCTATGCAATAAGACAAGAAAAAAAAGTAAGAATTAGAAAATAAAGAGACAAAATTATCTCAGCAGATACAAGATTTCTACACAGAAATTCTAAAAGAATCAATAAGAAACCATTAGAGCTAATTCATGATTCCATTAACATTACAGAATACAACATGAACATAACATTAATCATGCTCCTGTGTGGTAACAGTAACTAACTAGACTATAAAAAAATCATATCACATTCCCAATAGCTATAAAAACCCTAAGGAATTTGGGAATACACAAACTAATGTGCAAGACATGGAGAAAATCGTGGTGCTCCATCAAAGGATGTAAAACAACATTTGACTAATGGATAGATATTCCATGTTTTGGGAAATAAAACAGCTTCTTCCCAAGATTAATCTATAAATTTAATACTTTTTTATTGAGGTAAAACTATAAAGTAATACAGTCCTAACCAACACACAAATGAAGCTTTGGGAAATGGGTCTATCTTGAAGCAGAAGAACCTAAAGCCATGTGGCACTCTGAAACAACCCCACACTTGTGTGGGACACTGGAAAGGCACTCCAACAGACCAAACTGGTGTGGGACAAACGCTTTCCCATATGGTAAAACACAGCTCAGATCTCACCTTATACCAACAACAAGAGTATATCTTGAACAGAAAATAACTGAAGCCAAAGTTGTTAAAACAAAGTAGCAACTATTTTTGGCCTATTACCTAGTGGCTATGGTAAGAATGGCTACAGTACCTTAAATTTCAAATGTCTCTACTTCCTAAAGTATTTAGACCAACATTTCTGCCACTGCCTTTGGGTCAAGTGATTATTAAAATTTAGCACTGAGAAGACTCATTCACTAGCAAAACCCAATTTTCAGGTATTAGTATATTCTTATTCTACCTGAGTTAATGACAAAAGTTTAGTAAAAACCAACCCAAAACCACTGCACAAAATGATGTTCACATTCCATATAAATGTGGATCTTCTCTAACTCTATTTCTCAAGTGTTACCCCCAGTTCAGAGGTTAGGGGAACAGGCTTATCATTTGGGATACTAATGGTATTGACTCCCATAAAATTTATTCACTCAAATATTTCAATGTAGAGCATTCAATGTTTGGTATCCTAAGTGGAATGTCACTTTCTAAAGTAATAAGCTGACTTAATTTCTAGCAATACCTTTAAAGGTTTATATATTTTTTCTACTTGGCAAGCACAGAAGATACAAAATCATCTATAAACCCTAATAGTTAAACACTACCACTACCAATTAAGTGTTCTTTCATTCAGGATAGTAGAAATGTTATGCTTTAATGCAAATCTGTAATATCTATTTTGCCTCATTTTTGTCTTAAATGTACTTATCAGGAAGAAAAGAGAGGGATGGGCATGACTATGAAGGATCAGTGGAGGAGATCTTCCTGATGCTGTATTTTGATTTTCTTTTTTTAAAAAAAGTAACATGTTCAACAGACCTTTCTGACCCTCTTCCTATCCCAACCACTGACCTAGGTAGTATCAAATGTCTTAATGGTCACTTCGAAATAGCTCTGATACTCATAAAGTTATGTGAAAATGCCACATAGTGTCTGACATTTAAAGAACAGACATAAAATGGATACAAACGAAGGTGGCTTCCTGCCTCATGATTCTGACTTTTGCTCTCCCTGCCCTCCCAAAGGGTTTTTCTGGTAACAGACTCAGCCCTCCAGCCACAAGACAGTCAGATGACCTGGCCAGGCCAACCACAGGACCTCATCCCGTGGTTTCTTGAGTCACAGAGCTGAAAGCCTGTGCATCTAGAACTGCAGTCTGTGACACTGCCCAACACACAAAGCCCACGTGAAGTCCAAGAGAATGAGGACAAGCAGAGACATACAGAACAACAGGCAGAGGGTCCTGATAGTGACCAAATCCCTGGCTCTTTCTTGGCTTTTGTGAGCACCCAGGAATCCTCCTATTCATCATCCCCTTTCCTGTGTAAGAGAGTTTTAATTGGGTTCCTGAGACCATCAGAGCGCCTGGGATGGCAGGGGTGGGAAGTAGAACTTGTAGGTCAGGGGTGTCAAACTCATTTTCATCAGCCTCATGGTCACCTTCAAAGGGCCTAATGTTAACTTTAGGTCTGTATAAATGTAACTACTCCTTAACTAGGGGCAAGGAGCTCGGCACTGTCGCTGGGTAGAAACAAGGTGCCGGGCAGGATGAAACAAGGTGGAGGGTCGGGCAGGCCTTGTGTTTGTCACCTGTGTTGTAGGTGAAACTAAGCAGGTTCTGGTACCTGATGAGACTCCCCTCTACTAGTTATAAACAATTATACATAATGAGACTATATTACTTGAAAAGATACTTTTTGTGCCCCAAATTACAAAACATATCAAATATCATATGTATAAAGCTCATCCTGACCAAAGATCAGCCCTGACTGGTGTGGCTCAGTAGACTGAGTACTGGCTTGTGAACCAAAGGGTCACTGGTTCAATTCCCAGTCAGGGCACAAGCCTGGGTTGTGGGCCAGGTACTCAGTAGGTGGCACGTGAGAGGCAACCACACACTGATGTTTCTCTCCCTCCCTCTCTCCTCCCTTCCCCTCTCTCTAAAAATAAATCTTTTTTAAAAAAGAAAAAGAAATAAAGGATCGCAACACAACACCCAGGGAAGAATAAAGAACATCACCTTTCATGTTTCCTCTCCAATCCATTTCTTCCCCAGCTCTCCAACGGCAATCTCTATTCTGAACTTATTCTACCTTTTCCTGATAGTTTTACCTCACTGGTATCCTTAATAATGGCTTGTTTACATTTGGTTTTGAACTGCTTATAAATACAAAAATCTAAGGCTTGCTTTTTTTCTAACACTGTGTTCCTGAGATCCACCCATATGTTGCATATAGTTGTAGTTAATTTAATTCATTTTCACTACTGAATAGTATTCCATTGGCTAAGCATACCACAGCTTATCCATTCTACTCTTAATGGATATTTGGTTCTTTATAGGCTTCTGTTATTACAAGCAGTACTGCTGTGAATATTCCTAAACATACTTCCTGGTACACGCGCGTTTACAGTGGCACCTTGGTACTCGTTGTCAATTCGTTCTGGAATGAGCCCTGAGCCAGCCCGGAGTGCTGAAACATTGTTTTCCTCATCAAAATGCAATGAGTACAGGGCTTGACTAGTTCTGAAGCCAATGAGTACCAGGTATGGCTGTATATTTATTTTTGTGTGTCAGGGGTCAGTACGTTTCTTCTGTGAAAGGTCAGATGGTAAGCATTTTAGGCTCTACGGGGCATCTCTGCTGCAACCACTGAGCTCTGGTACATGTGAGCAGTGTAAAGGACGTGTAAACAAGTAAGCAATGTAACGTGTAAACAAGTGAGTGCAACAGTGTTTCAACGGAACTTTACTTACAGACACTGAAATCTGATTGTCATAGAATTTTCACATCACAAATTATAAAATATTACTTTAATTTTTTAGCCATTTAAAAATGTTAAAACCCTTAACTATGAGCCCTGATTTAGAGTTTACCCTTAGGGGCATTAGGTCATAGGGCATGTATATTTTAAACATGACTAACTATGACCAATGTGTTTTCCCCGGTTTCTGAAGTAGAACAATATGCAAAATGAGGGCTCTGGATGTGTTATATCAGTGGCAACACTCAGTGAATGTCAAACTTTTTATTTTTTGACAATCTGGTGGGTGTGTAATTGGTATCTTCATGTATTTTTATTTTTTTCCTTTTTATTGAATTTATTGGGCTGACACTGGTTACAAAATTATATAGGTTTCAAGTGCACAGTTCTACAACACATTGTCTGTGCACTGTATTGTGTGTTCACCACCCAAGTCTCCATCCATCACCATTTACCCCCCAAGCCCTGCTCCATCTCCTCCCACCCCAGCAATCATACTGTCGTCTGTGTCCATGAGATTTTTCTTCTTTTTTTTTGCTCTGCCCCTCTACATCGCAGCCCCTGCTTAATGTACTTTAATTTGCATTTCCCTACCATCTGACCTTACTGGCCATTCTATTTATTCTGCCTATTTAAGTCTAGTTCACTTTTCTACTGGGTGGGTTGTTTTGTCTTTTTCCTATTAGTTTGTAAAGCTTTCTCTACAATCTGGATTATAATCTTGTATTAGTACAAGTATCTTTTCCCAGTTTAAAGCTTTTCTTCCTAATAAGAGCTGTCCTTTATGGTTCACATTTTCTAAGTCTTAAATTCTTCTCTATCTAGAAACTATTTTCAAGTTTTACGCTTCAGCTTTAAGTAGAGATTCAATGTCATTTTCTTCCATGTGGATAACCAACTGTGGCAGTACCTTTTACAGAAAGCTCATCCTTTCCCTAATGGTGTCCAATGCCAGCTTTGTCACAGACGGGGTTTCCAGGATTCTATATTCAGTTCCATGGGTCTATCTATCGACACCGCATTGATGTCAATGGTTATAGCTTTACAATAGTTCTTGGTATCTGGTAGAGTAAGCCTTTTCACCTTTCTCTACTTCTTGAGGGATGCCTTGGCTACTCTTGACCTACTTGCCTTCCTTAGCAATAATGACCATTTTAAAATGACCACTGCAAAAGAAATTAGTAGTTAAAACCGTCTACTATGACAATGGTGGAAAATTCTACTATTCTGAGAAAATAAATTTAAAAAATCAGAAGGATCACTTTTAAAGAGCTAGTAATAAGGAAGAAATTAAATTCAATCTTAATAGTTCAGTTCAAAAAATGTTTTTTAAAATGACATCATTTACAAAATAACTTTTATGTCTACTATATTGTGTTCCTTAAAAAATGTTTTAGTACTTCCGAGTCACAACTAATTACATTCTCTCTGGATTACTTCTGAGTCCTGGCCAACTCTGTCCTTGATACTGTGTCAGGTACTGTGTAGGACACAAGGGTAAAGCCAATGATGCACGCTACGGAAGCTCTAATCACACCATTAATCACCAGTCCGAGACACGCCATTCACATTGTAGGAGAAATATCAATTCAGGAAACTTGGCAGGAAGAAGACATCTAGATAGGGAAGTTTCTAAACAGGTTTTATCAGAAGGCAGTATAAAAATACTAAACTTTGTGCAAGGTTTTCTGTAAAGTAAATTTTTTCTGTAGTTGTTTTCTGTCTCTCCTCTACCTAAAACCCTTTATGGCTTCCCCTTGTCCCTCTGTTTTCTTAAGAATACTGTTTACTGCAGGACCCAAACCTGGGAGTCCTCACTGAAGAAGGTCTGTGCTAAAATAAGTTAGGGGAATGTTATATGCTCTCTTTGCCCTGGGAGGTTCAAACTGTATATTATCGCAGTGAAGTTTCTCTGAAGTTCTGCAATAAGGAAATCTATTTAACTTTATTAACTCCGAACTTCTCATTTTCAAGCACGGAACTTTCCCCATATACTTTGTCTTTCTTATTTGTCTAACATAAAGCAGGTTTCAAATGGCAAAAAATAAAGTGGTAGAAATTGGTTTCAAATCCTGAAATCAGGCAATTTTTAAACTCTGGGTTATTTTCTTTTTGCAAAACTGGTATGTCTATAAATCTGCAAATTCTGTAAAAAAGGGATTCCATTCTGCTTAAAAGTCCCTCACAAGGAAGGCCTTCATGAAGTGAAGGTTAATTCTGTCTAATATCTTGATCTGTTTTAAGTTCATATTTCTGTTTTGTTCCTTAATATATACCTGAATAGAACACAAATAGTTTTGGACAAAAATGGGAAATCCCAAAGTCACCATTATATAAATCCCTAAAAGAAAATAATCTATAAACTCCCCCTTCAGAGAAGTGAAATTTGTCACCTATTTCTACTATCAACTATTGTTCTAAGTTTAGAATATCATGTTCTACAGAATGTATCAGCACTAAATACTGTAATTATTTTTCTAAGTTTAGAATATCATATTCTACAGAATATATCAGCACTAAATACCCTCAGTGAGTGCAACATTATTTCATGTAGGACATTGTGAGGAAAGAGTTAACACAGCAGGTCTCTTTTACTCTTTTACTAGGTTCTTGCTAATCTCTGGGGGAATGCCTGGAGCCATAGCAACGACCCCCGGCCAAACTCTGAGAACTAAACTCCTGAATGTTCAGTCACTGGTGAAGGCTATCAGAGGCAGTGGGTCAGGATGGACCAGGGTGTTTGCATTGTTTAAAGTAATCATTGAGATTTATGGTGTGTACCTGGCATCTGTTTTGGGTTCTAAGTTTCAGTTACCAGGACTGGCCATATGGCAGAAATGTGCCTATGTGACCAGCTTCCTATAAGAACTCAGGACTATAACACTCATGTGTTTCTATAGGGAGAGGCATCTGGTACATTATCATTCACAGCTAAAGAGGAAACTGGGTCCATGTAACTCTTGTAATGGAAAAACTTAGAAGTCTATGCTGGATTTCTCTAGCGTTCACCTATACATATCTTCTTCCTGCTGTTCCTGCATTGTATCCTTTGCTGTAATAAACCTTAACCTTGAGCACAACATTACATTGAGCTGTGTGAGTCCTACCAGCAAATGAATTAGTGGGCAGTCATGGGATCCACAAAACAAACATCATTAAAGAATTTTGTTGGCCATTACCTGCTTCTCTCATTTTTCAGAAGCTAAATGATCATAATCACAATCTCCTTAAATGAATAAATCAGTGTACCGGATAAAAGATAACACAAGCCCTGGCTGGGCATCTCAGTTGGTTAGAGCATTGTCTCGATTTGCCAAGGTTGCAGTTTCGATCCCCAGTCAGGGCACGTACAAGAATCAACCAATGAAGGCATAAATAAGTGGAACAACAAACTGAAGTCTCTCTCTTAAAATAAAAGTTAACACAGTAGACCTGAGACTGCTATCCTCAGAAAGACTTGGTTGCAAGGTTGGCCCTTGGCTGGCATCTGGCACTTCCCAATACTGATATAAAACTTACCCTAAATGATAATAAGTGTGCCTCACTGTACCTAAACTGTCTGTACAAACAGTATGATTTATACAAAACACCTGCTTTCCTTCTTGGAGACTGAAATTTTTTACATGTTAGGCAGAGGATGACTCCTTCCAAACCCTAACAAAAACACTGGCAATGAGTCTCATGACTTTCCCTACTTGACGACACTCCACATGTGCTGTGACAATTCATTGCTGGTGGACTGAAGCACATCCCGAGTGACTCCACTGGGAGAGGACTCTTTGGAAGCTGGTGCTTGGTTTCCTCCAGTCTTCACCCTCAGCACTTTTTCCTTTGTTAATACTGCTGGGCATCCTTTCAATGCAATAAATCTTAGCCGTTATTATGACTAGCGCCAATCACTGAACCTGAGGGCTCAACCTTGGGAAGTTCCTACACAATCAGCATATTGAAGCAGAAGTGAGTGTCTACTAGGTCAAATGCTGAAATTAAAATTTGGGTTCAAATTTCAATTCCAACACATATTAGTTATGTGATCCTGTAAACACAGGCCTCTTTAGTCCTCTAAATGAAAAAAACATACCCACCTTATAGTCCCACTACACAAAATTAAATGGGTAATGCACAACACACTCAGATGCCACAGTACACAGTAATACTAAATAGTATGTCTAGAGGTGCTTTCTTAGATGAAATAAAAATCTGGGGACCTTTTATATTTGTACTGATGCAATGAGAACTCAACCAACCATCTGGAGTACTGAAAAGAGACACTTGGAGGCAAACTTTTACCATGTATCTTCAACACGGGCTTTACTAGTCCACACGACAGGATTATTGGGTAAACTCAAACAGGTCAAACCCTATATAATCAGTGTCTCTTTATTTCTAAACCTGTTCTTCATTTAGCCTTCAAATTAGCCTCCCTAATGAGAAGTAAATGCACTAATTAATTAGTACTGGGCTATGCTTGGTAGTTAAATTTCTCAAATTACTAAAAGGAATTTTAGGACAAGCCATTTTCTTGTGTGTACCTCAGGCATCAAGTCCAGTCAACAAAAGTCTGAAATATTTGCAGCTGTAAGAACAAATCCCAATGTAAAAAGAAGTGGAACCCTGAAGTCATTTATTTCAGGCTATCAACTTACCCCAAAGTGGTTTTTCAAATGAATTCATATCCCAAATCCATATGTCCCACATCTCCTGTTGAAAAATAAATTTCCTACAATCAGATTTTATGGAATAACTCTATCCTGTCCCCTTACCTCAGCAACCCTACTCCACTGGATGGTATACCGACTGCCACAGCCCAATGCTGAGCACAGTGCCTGGCACACAATGCATGCGGTTAGTGTTTATCTCATGAGTCAGTGAGTCAATGAATAAAGTATCACTGGAACCAACACCAAACTCAATGGGAACTGAGCCTCCACTTATAAATCTATGAGGATATTAACTTGCCAGATTAGTAAGCCAAAGACACACAAATAGCAGGTGTGGCAGATATTGTTTGTTCCTTATCCCACGCTCAGTCGCTATGTTTTTCAAGGCATCAGACCTCCAAATGAATTCAAATGACATTCTTCTTGCCAGTGCACACGACCAAATTTCAACCGTGGACTTAAGGGGATGTCTGTTGGGAAGCATTCAGGAAAAGCTGTGCTCCCTCATAGAGATGCTGGAGGAGAAACCAGACTTTCCCACCTCTGGGTATTGTTTGTGCAGGATACACAGAAGTGCTGCAGCCATCCTGAGGTCATGAGGGAAATGAACATGCGGAGGATGGCCGACTGGAAACGTGGAAAGCACATGGGACCCTGATGGTGTCATGGAGTCACTGAACGAACCCTGAAATCCATTATCTGTAGTTCTTGTTAGGTGAGTTGATAAATCCTGCACAGTTTAGCTAGTTAATTCTGCAACTATAGTCAAAAACATCCCAATACAACACTCTGCAACCTACCATTACTGATTTAGATAGGCATGTACTCTGAAGAAAAAAATGACTTGTGAATCAGTGGAGAATCCAAATTAAGGAGACTACTTTTAGAGGAGATATGCAAAGAAGCAGAATTTCAATGAAAATTTAATAGCTACAAAATAGAACTTGGTATATAACATGCCCATCTTAGACACAGCATTAATCGATCACAATCACACAACCCTACTTCATTCACACTTTAAATATCAAACATGTGCAAGACACTATGCCAAGTCATCTGATGTACATAAATATGAAAAAGACCTAGGTCCCTGTCCTCAACAAGCTTGCAGTTTAGGGGGAGAGATAGCAAGGCAAGTTTGTGTGGCACTTTACAGTTTAAAAAATGCTTTTATATCTTTGCAACGAGTGCCAAGTTGTAAGAAGCTATGTGCACAAAGGGAGAGAAGGTGGTAGGGAGAGTGACTAGGGAACTGATTTGAGTTATAGAAAGGCAAAAGGATATTTAAAGTGGACAAAACTGTGTGAGCTAAAATAAGGAGGCAGGGAAATGCAGGGACTGTCCAGGAACAGAAAACAGAAAACCTGAGAGGTATGGTTGAGGGACAAGTTCAGAACAGGGCAAATCTTGGCTGTCACACTAAGGAGTTTGAAGGCAACGGTCACGGGAAGTTTACCCGTGTTTCACTTTTATTGGTTCAGTACAAATGCCAAATCATCACCACAGAATACTGTGGGGTCAGTATTCAGACCCTGGGAAATACACTGCCACCATCCACAGTGGAAAACCTAGAGACCCTGGGGAGCAGTTTCTGGTAAGAAAAGCATTAGGCACGAACCTCCTCAAGGCCAGGGACCCAGGCTATTATCTGGCCACGGAACCCCCAAGTCTCCAAGGTTTTGTTCTGTATTTTTGCCCAAAACACCAACTTTAGTCCTGAGTGCTAATGCCGCCCTCTTCCCCTCAAATTATCACTCTCTCCTTTCCTTCACCACCTTCTGAACAAGTAGTCTTTATTCTGTCTGAAATTCCTCAGCTCCTCAACCCAGCGCAGTCTGGTTTCCCTTCACAAAAAGCGTCTGCTGGTCAAGTCACTGTGATGTCCTACCTACCAACACCAGTCTCTTTCTCTGGCTCTTTCGACTTGATATCTCAGCCTACTAAATTCTTTTTGAAACATGCATGCTATAAATAAAATATCGCCTCTTCTTGTCTTGGCTCCCAGGGTCATTTCCTGTTCTTCAACTCTTCTGATCAGGCGCCCGTCTTCTTCAGCAGCTAGTCCCCCTCTGCCCTGGATCTGCTTCAGGCACCTGACACACCCTCCTTAGAAGTTCGCCAGTTGTGAGGCTTCACCCCCATGAGCCCATGGCTCCCATATCTGGGTCTTCTTCCTGGGACTCTCTGGTTGGACTACAAGTTCCTCCAGCATGGGAATGATATTTTTCATACTTGGCCCTAAAAATCTATGAATTATCTGAAGATAGCAGAAACATAAATAGGACCTCTACCCCAACATCATTCTTTATAGTTTCCTAATGTTTACTTTCTATTCGAGTACCAAACACTATTTACACCATAATATATGTTAATCAGTTTATTATCTTGTAAGCTTCCTGAGTGCAGAGACTTTATTTTGTTTAATTCTGTGACTACAACACCTGTAATAGTACCTGACA